>VRLP01004730.1:0-45060 GCA_009660295.1 Lophius piscatorius
TTTATTATATCATCACAATCATATGCATATGATGATAATAGAATAATTTCATTATCAGAAAATTCTATTTTATAACCTAATAAGCCGTTAATATAATTTTTTAATTTGTAATATTTTTCACGGTATAAAATATTTTTATCAGTGGATTTTAATGTATTTATCTTTTCTTCTAAATCAGTATTTTTTTGTTTTAATTCAGTGTATCTTTGTTCTAATGCAGTGTTTTTTTGTTCAAATTCAGCATTTTTTGTTTCTAGCAAGCTGTTATTTTGTTGTAATTTTTTTATTATTTTATTTAATTCTTCGTTTTCTTGTTTATATGTAATATTTTGTGATGGTGGTATATTAAGATTATCTTTGTTTTCTTGCATGGGTAAATATTTCTATGAAAAATAACTGTTGTAATAAAATTAGGGGAAAAAAATTAAAATATACGGTTAATAGCTCTATAACAAGCAATATCAGTAATTAGTGAGATTATTTTATTATATTACTGTGATATAGTGATATTATAAATGTTATAAATATTAAGGTTTTAAAGATATTAACAATATGTTTTTTTTATCTCTTATTCATGATAGAAAACTAAAAATTTTAATCGCTATATTTCATTGCAGGTAGAAAGGTCAAGATATTCTTGTGATATGTTTAAATAGATTGAAGAAAATAAATAAAAAAATATTTATTATAAAAATCCATCTTTTATCTAATTCTAAGATTATTTATACATCTGAAAGTAATATCATAATCTTAATTATTTTTCTAATTGATTTTAAACAATTAATATTAATCAAATTACTTAGTTAATCTTTTAATATATTTATATTTTTTTGTTACTTAAATATACTAAACCACTTGTTTAATGTATTCACAATATAATCATTATAAGATATATAATAAGTGAATAAAATATATTTTCTTACTTAGATAGAAAAATAGAAACTTAAAATAAGGTTTAATTTAAATATTATCTGTTAATGAGTAATTATTTTATTCTTAATTGTTGTTTACATATAATTATTTTGTTGATGAAATTGTATCTTTTTTATATTTACGATAATGTTATGTTGTTTTACTATAAATATAAGATATTTTAAATAACAGAAATTTATATTTTCACTTTATTTGATCGAAAGAGAATAATATTGTTATACGTAGAAATTATAAAAGATATAAAAAAACTCTTTATTTGATTTTCTATAAATACTATGTAATTATATTCAATCATAATTAACATTCAATTATAATGATATTACAATTAAACTTTCCACGGACATAATAATAACGAGAGTTCATATAAAGGATACTAATAACTTTTATCTTTAAAAATTTCATCGAAGACAACCATTTATCTAAAACAAAATATTCAGTTTCATAAATATTTTCTTTTATAAAAATATAATGAATTACCAAGTACTGAAAGGAATTACCAAACACAGATCATAATCGGTTGCGATTGAAAAATAAGGTTCATTGCGAATAAGATTTTATTATTAAAATATATTAAAAATAATTATTGTATATTCTTAATTATAATATTACAACATACATATATATTGTTATCTATGTTGTATGTAGAACATATAGAATTTATATGATTGTTTGTTTTAGAAGGAATTATAAAAATTGCGGGTTAAATCCTAATCATTTTTTAAAAAGGAAAAATATAAAAGATCTACATTAACATTTTCTTTAATAACAGTTTACAACGTTTCATAATAACATCGCCGAAGATTTACATTAATACGTTGTTTTCTCTTTCATTAACATTTTATTTCCCCCTTTTTTAAAATCTTGTATTTTTTAATAAAAACAATTTATTTTTTTCACCCTTAAATGATAAGAAGAAACCACAACAGAGAATTTGACAGAAACGACCGTAACACGAGAAGGGGTGATAAATTTGACCACTCCCACTCATACACCTCGAATCCAGAAAGAAGAGAATATAGAAATATGAATAGATCCTTAGATTACTATCCACGTAACAATTATAGAAATTCAAACAGAAGATTTGAAGATAGTGGAAGAATAGATTTTAGAGCTAGAGGACCATCGTATGGGCCATCAAGAAGAATTGGATATAATAATTATGATAACAGATTCACAAGACCAAGAAGAGTAGAGAGGATTCCGACAAATGAAGAATTGAAAAAATATATGAAAGGAGAGTTGGTAAGAAATTAACATAAATAAAAATAAGAGTGATGTGTAAAACTTATTTTTAAAAAATTGTTTATAAAAAATATTTAAATGTAAAGAATGTTTATAAGAAATATGATTATTGTGAGGTTTAATACTTTTAAAATTCATTTACATAGAAAAGAATGATATGATTCTATAAAAATATTCATGGATTTACAATTATTTTAATTTTTTCTTTTTCAATATTTTTCTATTGTAAATAAAATATAATTTTTGTAATAAACAAATAAATAGGTTTTAAAAATAATAATAAGAATTAATATTATTTAAATAACGGCAAATAACAAATGATTATTTAAGATATATTTTAATAAAAAATTGTATTCTCAGTGTAAAATTTTTATTTTTTCGTAGTATAAGAGATATTATCTTATAATTAAATACTTTCCTTAAAAACATACTGATAATATAGCTACCAATCAAATATTATTTTTATTTTAAAATATCTATTTAAACAATGAATATTCATATATTGATTAATCAAATACAAATTTTATATATTCAATAATATTTGATTGATAACTGTTTTTTTTACCTCCTTTACCATAGTTACAAGGACTCATCAGAAAAGACATTTGTATATTCTATTAAATATTTTATATTTTAATTAAAAATAAGTATTTTAAAAGAATAATAAAATATTTAAATTTTACACCCTAAGATATGTTTGAATTACCCAAATTACCTTACACCTATGATGCATTAGAACCTATTATTGACAAAGAAACAATGATACTTCACCATTCAAAACACCATCAAACATATTTAGATAAATTTAAAGAACAACTTCGTTCTGTTGAACATAAGACAATATCCATAGGAAAATTGTTAAAACAATTAAATAATGATCCAAAGGAAAATAAAATATTGATAAATAATGGTGGTGGTTATTACAATCATACGTTCTTTTGGTATTGTATGTCACCAGAATCTAGTGAGACGGATATTAATAATGAATTAAGAGAAATGATAGATAGGGATTTCGGGTCTTTGCAGAATTTGAAAAAACAGTTTAATCAGGATGCGTTGAAAATATTTGGATCGGGGTGGCAATGGCTCTGTTATAATCCAGAGAATAAAAAATTGATTTTAAGATCTTCAGTTAATCAGTTGAATCCAGGGTTTACTTCCAATGAAATACCTATATTAGCATGTGATGTGTGGGAGCATGCGTATTATTTGAAATATAATAATCGAAGAGGAGAATATTTGGATTCTTGGTGGAATGTAGTGGATTATAAAAATTTATCGATGTTCTATGAATTGTTTGCAAAACAGGGCAAGATTGTGGATTTCGTATCAAATGGAACAATTCTTGTAGAAGAATAAAATTATCTTTAGTAAAAAAACATTTATTTTTATTATTTTATTATGTTTTTTTATATTTTCCATCAAAAGAAAAGAAAATCTTTCATCTATTTTTTATTAAAGTTATTCTTTTTAAAATAAATTATAATAACAAATATTGGTTTATGCAATTATTTTGTAATATCAAATATTACGTAGATCTCTTTTTTCATTTACATTTTTATTATTTGTAATATATTTTAATTAAAATAACCCTATGTTAAAAATATCTAATATTATTTATATAATATCTAAATATTCATCATATCCTACACCCTTATTCTTCCAATAATCCTCATATTCCTTATTTTTTGTTAATAACATATAGAATTCTACAAAGCTTACTATTTCTGTTTTATCATCTATTTCTATTTCTAAATAACTATGGTTATTTAAAATAAAATAATTCATAAACTCATTCGGTCGTATAGAAATTTTAATTCCTAGCATTGTAAAAATATCAAAAGTATAAGCATTATTACATTCTATATGGTTTATACACCAATTAGGATGTGATATTATTTTTTTATGTATTTCAATATCATTACTTGGTTTAAAGGAATACGTGTTGGTAGAAATATAAGATGATAATGTATTTTTTATAGGTTTTATAATTATTCCGTTTGAAAGTTCTTTTAATATTTCTCCATCCGTTTTTATTACATCCATATCAGATAATTGAAATGTTGATACTCTACTTTTTAATATTCTATCTACACCAAAAGGATATGGTAATCTTTTTAAAATATTTTCTACTACAAGGTTTTTATAACAGGTTATAAGTTTTTTTACAGTGGTCATAGAAACTATAAAAGAAAATATATCTGAATTTTTCATTCCAGGAACATAATAACATCTTTCAGGATGAAAAGTTCTTCTCGTAAGACTTAAAAAATTGAGAGAATCATATACTAAATTATCTCTACCCATAAGAATATTTTTTATAATTCTGACCTCTCTTTTCTTTTTTCTTATGGATTTTTTTGATGCCATAAATAGGTGATCAACATATTGTAATAGATCAACAGTAGATAATCCATCATATTTTTTAATATAAACCATTTGAACCCTATAAGATAATCCCATATTCTTAAGAATGGTATTTGCAGATTGGCAACATCCCATCTCTTCATTCTTAATAATCTTTTCCATAGGAACTAAATATGGAATATAACTTATACCATTCTGTTCTAAAGAATGTTTATATAATGTATATACATGTGATATACAGTATTTAGATAAAGATCTAGCAAGCTCCCTATCTGCATTGATCATAATAAGGGTATAAAATATTTGTTATATAATTTATCAATATATTCCTATTATATTATTTACCATTGAATAGACATTGGTATTTATAAAAATATAATAGGAATATATATCTCATAAAGTTATTATTAAATAAATATTTATAATTAATAAATGTTATTCTATGAATAATAATTTTTTTAATGAATATAACAGAATAACTATTTTTTAATATTCATTGTGATATAATAGAAATTAAAGTAAGAATATTATTTTAATATATTTTATTCTTAATATAAAAATTACCATTAACTTATATTTATTTTTCCTGAATCTTTACCATGGCTGATACTACATCATAATTTGCATCAACTAATGTTTTTATAGCCTTTTCTCTTGTAACACCTTGTTGTTCCATAATTAATGTAATATCTTCTTCTTTCAATTTTTCAGCATCAAATTCTACTGGCTCTATTTCTTCTACTTCATTTTGTTTTTCGTCAAGTGTTTCTTCTTGTTGTTTTTGTTCTTGCATTTTTAATAATTGTTTTTTCAATTGTTCAATATCAAATTGTACGGTAAGATCTCCAAATGCTATATATTCATTTAATCCTTCTACCTTAAAGATTACTGGATCGTGCATATTTAATTTTTTACCGTGGCGGACAACACTAAAATTTTTTATATTTGTAATACGTTCTATATTTAATGTTGATTCTAGTTTTTTTATAGTTTCTTCTTCTATGGCAGAAAGTGTTCTTGACATTTAAGGGATAAAAATTATTTATAAATAAAAATGGACTTTGATGTGCATAATTATGATTGATATATTTTTATGTGTGATAAAAGTAAGGGGTGCTGGCTCAATGGTAGAGCGCCTGCTTTGCACGCAGGAGATTCGGGGTTCGATTCCCTGGCACTCCATAGTTTTTTAGAAAATAAATTTTATTTAAATATTATAAAACCACACGTCTCATTTTCATAATACTTTTTTCTTATTGGATCAACTTCCACCAATTCATTTCTTACATCAACTCCATCATTTAACATTTCCGTTAATAAATATTTATTCCTACCATCCAATTTCTCCAATCCGTCATATACCTTCTTCCCGTCGCTTACCAACATCACCCCGTTGACTTTAATACTTTTACACGAACATATTTCCTTCTTCACCACAACAACTCTACTATAACAATTTAATTTTTTTCGATAAACCATACAACATTCTACCAACACTTCATCAATAATTTTATCCAATACAACTACCATCTTCTCACTACAATCCTTCACATATTTCCGCACGTACATACCATCCGAACAATACAACCACCATGCCTCATTTGCACTATCGGTAAATAAAAATGACCTAACATCCAAATTTTTAAGATTCCATATCGCACTATAATTCATAGTATCACTTTTCAACATCATTTTACTTATCTCCTCCAATTCATTTCCACCATACTTACAAGTATTCCGTATATAACTCCAACAATGAAAATTTCTATTCTCCAATAACAATATACTCGTTATACTTTTATCGTATAATTTAAACATATCCATAATATATCTGCTATGGTTCCATACCTGATATGATTTTATATTATATTTTAATATTTTATATGTTAACGATAAATTATGATTTATAAATTCTACAATATCAAATATATTCATTCTTATAGAATATTCATTTATAGAATCCTTCGTATTTTTAAAAGAAATGAATATATCAGAGAATGAATTAGAATTAATAAATGATAAAATATATTCTCTATCGACAGTATTATTTTCTATTGTATTGTTTGTATTATTGTTATTTAGTGATTTTTTCAATGTATCATTATTATTATCTTCTTTATTATCACTCATATTACTATTTTCTTTATTATCATTTTTATAATTCATAATAAGTTCTATCATATTTATTTTTAACATATTCCAATATCTTATATCATCGGGTATTATATTAAAATATTGTTCTAATGCATATATATCTCCATTAGATATTTTTTCTTTTAATATTGATATTTGTTTTATTTCTTTATGAATTTCTTTAGAATCTTTATCCATGGGATATTTATAAGAGTAATTAATTATTTTATCTATTAAAGTAATAATTATCTGAGTAATAACTATAATATACTATTTAATTATATACATTTACTTTCTAAAGTATATTGTTTATATTATATTCTTTATAATATATTGTATTCTTTAAATATAAACAATATTTTTTATAATTTATATGATATTCTTTAAATATATTATTTATTTTATATTCTTCATTTGCCCTTATGCATCATTCAAAAATAGCAGAATTTTGTTCATTAATATTTCAACGTAAAGAAAATATTAGATCAATAAAATATTATTTTACTCAAGATTCTGATGCATATTATACATTATCTAAATTATTGAATACTCAGAGAAATAATAATATAATAAAATTACATATGATATTAAAACATCCATTGGATTTTTATATTCTGGTATCTTCATTTAAATATAATAGTAATATAACACAAGGTACATTAGAATTATTATATAGATGTTATTATGAGAAATTATTGACAGAGGAAGCTTATTTAGATAGTGATTTAAAAAAATTATTGAATGAATGTAATATAT
Source organism: Lophius piscatorius (assembly GCA_009660295.1). Classification (NCBI taxonomy): domain Eukaryota; kingdom Metazoa; phylum Chordata; class Actinopteri; order Lophiiformes; family Lophiidae; genus Lophius; species Lophius piscatorius. Next base: position 7,432 of record VRLP01004730.1, read on the forward strand.
CTGAGAAGATTGTGAAAAATAAAAAATATGAGGGCCAATTAAATAATGTAGATAATTTTAATACATGTATAGAATTATATTTTCGTGAAATAGATATAAAATCGATAAAGAATAAAATAATATTAAAAAAGCTTACTGAAAAAAATTATAAGAGTAGTAGTAATACGAGTACTATACTAAATATGAATAACTTTACCATTATAAAAAATTGTATAAATTATTATTTTATTGACATAGATAAATATTTATATTTTATTGAAAGAGAGGATGCATTATCCATCAGAAATAAAATAGAAGAAATAAAAAATAGATATTCAGAAAATAGACTTTTAGAAATATATAATAATTTTAAAAATGACATAACACAGAAGACATGTGAATCACATGAAAATAAAAAATTTTTACCTTTTATAAAAAATCCAAAGATTGTGGATGATATGATAACTTTAAAATTAGTGATTAAAGATATAAGAAATTATAATATAAAATATATTTTTTATAGTAAATATAAATATATGGAACTATTACCTATATTTCTAACTTTAGAAATAAAATTGAATAGATATGAGATAATACATTATAGTGAATTAGATAGAAAAATAGAAGAGGTTGGTGATGATGGAAATGTAATAGTAGAAGGAAGAAATATTGGTAATAAGATTATAACATTTGTAGATATAATAGATATTATACGTTTTAATTTAAAATGTGTAAAATAATAGAAATTTTTTATTAAAGAAGGATTGTTATTATTCAATATTATTTTATTTTAAAAAACATATTATTTATAGCATTTATGAGTTGAGATAATTAAATATGGTTTACAACTATGATAATATTATATTTATGATAGTTATAATGATATTATTTATAATTATCATGGAATATCATTTATAATTCTACAAATAATATTATTTATAATTCACATAGAATAATGGTTGATAGGTTTTTTACAAAATAATCTTTAAGAATACGAATGTTTTTGAATGATTGTTTAAATTATTAAAACCATGAGTTAATGTTGATTAGGGTTTATATAATGAATATTTTTGTTTTAAAGAAATAATCAGCCTCTCTTAACAAATAAATTATTTTAAAATTTAAAAATTGATAAATTTATGATGAATAAAATACAGAGATTTTCTATCCTGTAAATATGTAAACTGTATAGTGAATATGAAATTAAATATCTAAATATTTTATAATATTATTTAGGTAATATTACGAGTAATGACAAGACAGTAATATTATTATTTAAATGTTGTTTAATTTTAAATGAATGTCTTCGTTTATCCTGTAATAAATTTATGGTATTGCTTAAATTCAAAAAACTTTAAGACAGAAATATAAAGATGGTTATGAAAAAATATATGTGTATGTGATATTCTTTATTTGGATATAGAATAAAGAAAAGAACCCTAAATACGATTATTAATTTAATGGATTTTAATTAATTCTATTCTTATTTGTTTTTTAAAAGTTATAAATTTTATATCAATTTATCTCTGAATCTTGAAAGAATAAACAGTTTTTCGGTTTTCATCGGAGGATGAGAAAATTTTTCATTCGCTTATTATTATAGCTTTATAATTTAGTTGAAACATACGTAATATCTATCATTTTGGAGATAAAGTAAGATGTGGTTAATCGATATATGTCGTGAAATCGGTTGTTTTGGAAATATAGTATTGTTAACCATACAAAATATACCATATGTATTTTTAGCAGGTACAAGCTCAGATTGATATGGCTGTTACATTTTTATTAATGCAAAATACAAATTTAAATTATTTATCATAAATATATTATTTATTTCATTACGCGAATGTACAAGTCAAACATGATAAACCTCAAAGTTTTATAATAATAAAAACTTGTATTAAAAAAAGCTTACGAATTTTATTTTTTAAAACCGGATTAATTTTATTTATAAAACATTCACATAATAATATATATGCTTATCTTCACCTATTAGATATAACCACCTAAATTTTCTATCAAATACACCACTAACAAATCTTCCACTTATTTTCTTATTAATCTTCACACCATTATTTATTTCTAAAATAACCACATATTCTTCATGTATCAAACATACCAACGGTAATACCTCATGAGAAAAAGAATATAAAATATTTTCAGTTATTCTAACTAATCCAATCTCGAAATTTATAGTAGATAAATAATGTATTGACATAATACCTACAAAAATAACATAATTATTACAACGTAAATCCAAAATATTACTAATGTTATTCATTCCTTTCTTTTCCAATATTTTTTTATCTGAATTTGAATAAATTATTAATTCATTGTTTTTTAAAATATAAAACTTATTATCTATGATTTTAAAAGATAATATTTCTTTAAATGAATCTAGTATATTTACAGATTTTAAACCATAATAATTTATGTAATTTTTTATACCATCATAATCATTACCGTCATAATTGAATTTATTATATTCAATCAATTTAGAATATCCTATTTTATTGTTAAAAATAAAATAAATTGTATCTTCTATTATCTGTATATTTTTTATCTTTTCTTCTGTCAATATGATTTTATCTTCTATCATATTAATACAACCATATTTTACGTCATTATAATTTTTATTATTTATCATTTCTTTGATATTCTTTATTTCTTTTATTACATTTAAATTATAGGAATTTATTACATTGATATTATTTATATCTGAATTTATCATAAATTTACAATTGATAGAAATATTATTATATTCAATATGTAATTTATCTATCAACTTATATTCTATTATGTTTTTATTACTTAATATCTTTTTTACATCTTTATTTGTAATATTATTTGTTATAAAATATTTATCTTCTAATTCATTTATTATCTTCTTTAGATTATCTTTATCTAAAAATATATTTGATATGGAATCATATGGATTAGATATTGATATTGGTATATTTTTAACAAAATCAAATTTTTCTGTTGGCCAAATATCAGATTCTTTATATTTTTTCTTTTTTATAATTTTTTTTGGTGGTCTTATAATATTTTTAGATTTTAATCTTTTTTCTTCTGCTTTATGATTTTGTAGAGGATGTGTTTGCTTTATTCTGGAAAATGCTGTATTGTTTGGTGGTGTGAGATTGATTTTTTCTAAGCAGTTATTAGTACGATAGGTTTTTAATTGTTTAATATCTGATTTTGTTATGGTGTATGTTTTGTTTTTGTGTTTAATTGTTCTTGAATTGGGAGACTGACGCAAATTAAGAAATTTATCTATTCTATCCATTAAAATATATGGGTGTGGCAGTTATATGATAAAAATATTTTATAAAAAAATATATTTTATATTGGAATTGTAAAGACCAATTAAAATAAAAAAATTATATTTGAAATAAATCCAATGGACTTATAACTTTTCTTTAAATAATAATTTTGTGAAGTCTTTTCTTTGTCATGTGAATGGAATCTTCCAATCATTTATTATTAAAAATTTTATGATTACTATTATATATAGTTTAGTAGCAGTAAATAAGGACAGTTATAATATTTCTCTTTTAAAATTATATTTGGTTAGAATAATTCTAAAATTTGTGTTCTAAGAATGTTGTTGCTATTTTTCTTTTCTATAATTTATTAAGTTTTATATTGTTTTTATCTGATAAAAAATCAAATGCAATATTATAAAAATTATTTTTAATAATGTAAGATCTACATAACAAGTAATTAAACAAAGAAAAACAAATATAGGTTATTAATATGAAACAAATATAGGTTTTTATTTTAAAAAATAATTTTACTTTTGTATAACAATATATTCCAACAAGATTTATATCTGTACCATAGCACATTCTATATCACTTGTACATACAGACAGCCAATATTTGTGTATCATCATTATGGCAGAGAATGTAAATAAATGTATAAAAAATATACCATCAATATAAGAATCTGTTAGATATACAATTAAATAGGAAGAACTAAAAAATGGTATAATAGATATTGTATAAAATATAAAAGATATCATTAATGTACCATACGCCCATATTTCTGCATTCATTAACTTCATCTTAATTATTTGAACAACAAAATATATAAAAATCCACAAGCCATTAAGTGGTATTAAAAGGAGAAATATCAAAAGAGATTGTTGACTTTGAAATCCTACGTAATATACACCCGATAGCAATATAAAATATAAAAAAGATATAATACGTATAAATATATCGGAATATAGAAATTCACCACCAACAAATGCTGTAGATACTAATCCACATACAAGCAATATAAAAATACATGTATTTATAAGACCTAAAGATATTGCTGTAAGAATATAATTCAAAGGAACAGGTTGTTTAGTATGTAAAAGAAATATATCTAAGGTAAGAAATGATAAATAATAATAAAAGAATAACATAAATTCTTTACGACCAACAGCAGAATAATGTTTTTTGATTTGATAGATAATACGTATAACAACTACAATTAGAGATAATAGAAGAAGTACAGTGCTAACATTTTCTACTTTGTATGAAAATATTTCAAATGTTCTTGTACAATAGGGTGATATAGGTTTGTTAAGTGCTGAACATAGAGGTAGGCGTAATTCGTTACAAGTATGATCTAATGTAAAAATATCCATTATTTTAGGAAATAAAAACAAATATAAATAAACTGATATATTATTTGATATAAATATTTATTTGAATATAATTTTATTACGATACAGTATAATTATCTTTTTTTAAATATATCTTTTTATTTTATTAACTATCTTGTATTCTTATTCAAACCAAAATTAAGATACATGACAGAACAGCTAATTGATGATAAACCAGTAAATTATGATATTTAATTTCCATATAAAAGAATTTATGAATAAAAAATACAAGTTAAATGTACGTGATGCAATAATACAGTATAATCACATCGTATACGAAAGTTTTATCAATATATCAAAATAATGAATATATTGTACAATTACATTAACTTGTTAAACAATCGGTATTATACGAGAAGGCTTAGAATCATATTAGAGATAAAATATGATATGAAAATGATACATGATCAAATCCATCTCACTCTATAATATAGAGTAAATGGTGTTAATGTATATATGTAGTGAATCCAGTTAATAAAATGATATTATGTTTTTGAGAGCTGTTAATCTTCTATAATGATTGATTATGACTAGTTCATTTTGATTATAATTTAAGCATTATTGTTAAAAAAATAGAATTATAATGGTGAGGAAATTTTTTTTTTATTTCCTATGCTGTTATATTAGAAACATTAAATAAAAATTATAATTAATGAGATTCTAAATTACTCTAGGTCATATAAATATGATTTAAGAAATTTTATTTTTCGTTCGGCTTTCCTTTTATGTCTATTTACTCCTTATTCTTATTATATGATTACGAATTAATGATCATCATAAAATGCTATTTTTGATTTATTTTTGTTCTATTAAACTAATAATTCTTATTAATGATATTGTTGTGATTAGATAGATGATGTAATATGATATCATTGTACTTTTATAATTTACTTTGGTCGCTAGAATTATCATATAAAACAATTATTATAAAATAATTAAATGATTATTTTTTCGTTCATTGTTGTAATATTTATTTTTAAATATCATTGAACAATCCCTTTTTTATAAATAAATGTTAATTATGTTTTTTTGTATTATAAAATATTATTAATACCATTATTTAACAATTTTAATAAAAGCTTTTTTATGAATTATATTTTTTTATTTATTTGATCTCAAAACTATGATAAGATTTTTTTCTTTCCACCCCCAATGAATCAATTCAAATATATTTATAAACTTTTACAATTTTTTCAAATTAGAAGCATATACACCATTATGTGGATATTTATTCGTTTAAATATATCTAAAGCTTCAATAAATAATGAGCATAGCAATATAACTTGGTATGTAGAAGACAGTTATATTCCATTGAGTTGTTTTACATATCTTTTTTTCAATGAAAAAACACAATCACCTGATGATCTAAGAAATAAAATTATTGCCACCGATGAGTATTGCACATTAAAACCACAATTACAGGAATATTTCACGATGAATTCATCATGTGAAAGGGATATTGATAAATATTTTTCTATGCTGAATGAACATATGAAAGAAAAAACTTCGGTAGTATTCAAGATATCCGGTATGTATAACCAACTAAAAGATAATCTTAAAAGATATAGTAAAGATGTTAATGATATATATAACATCTACAAGAAGGTTTTTGAGAAGAGTTCATGTCAGGAGTTATTTAATGACACAACAAAAAATACACTTCTTTTTCAGCTATTATCAGAAACATATTTAGAAGGAAAACAAGATGAGACTTTTGATAAATCCACCTGTTTTAAAATAATATATTATTTTCGCCTATTTATAAAGCTAAGTTTGGACTTAGTCAACAATGAAACAAGATTCTGTGGTTGCATATCATCAATCATACACAAAATAAACAAAAGCACTGTAGACCAAAATTTGATAGGTCGATTATCAGACAATAAACCCATCTTTAAACAGATACTCGCTCTTTTAGTAATAGTAAACCAAAATCCTCGAGTGGGTATTCCTGATCAAACAAATGTTAACCCTGAGGATAACGTTACCGAATATTTGAATGAATTACTTATTAATCCCAACCTATCCGATGATAAGAGTAAAGAAGTAAAAAATATACCGGATAACCATAATCAACAACCTACACCAACAACAGAAAGTTTAATTGATGTTCCAAAAAATCCCGAACCTATCGATAATATCCCACAAAAAGAAGAAGAACCCCCAAAAAATCAAATTAAAAAGAAAAATACAGATAAAAATAATGGCAAGATAAGTATATTCCAGATGATTTTATCTGCAATAGGTGTTTTACAAATTACTATTATCTTTTTATTTTTGTTAAAGCCATCCTTTTTATCATATCTCCAGATTTTTTAGGTTAAATTAAACATTTTTGATTTATTTTTTTATGTTATTATCACACATATGAATGATTGTTTCTAAAAAAATAATTTATTCAATATTCTTCTAGTATAATACTCTTCAACTCAATAATTCCGAGGTGGTAACTAAATCCCCAAATTCTTGGGTTAAAATTATCACCCAGGTTATTTTCAAAATAAAAAATAGAGTATTAGACAGAATGGATGGAAGTAAGTTAAGTGGATGAAAATTTTATAATTTAGATATTGGTAATATTCTAACTTATTAACACTTTAAATATATTATTTTAACACTTCCACCCAGGCCCATAATAATAAAAAGCTTACCTCTCACTGTACTATCTTTAAGAATACGTGTATGTTTTTCAAGATTGTTTTTATTTCTGTTAAACACGTATGTATTTATTCCATTCTAAGAAACATCCATTACTTATCAAAACCCCTGTTCTGTTATTTATAATTTTAAACTCCATTATATGTCAAAATAATTATTTTTTTTGACACTTTTTGAAAGAAAAAATATTTATTATAAAACTTAAATATAAATTAGAAACACATGTAAAATTTTAAATTTTATAAAAGTTATTTTTCCTTCCAAAATTTAAATGACAACAAAATAAAAAAATATCATTTAACAACGATTATAAAATTGTGCAGTTAATAGAATAATAACAAAGTTTAAATTATTAAAAAGAAGATAAAAAGTTATATAACTAATTATAATATAAATTATAGTGGATTATAGCCTCGAAAACTTAACCACCGAGGGCAATCATATTTGCCAAATCAATTTACCATTAAATCAAAAAACCTTTGTTTTATGTGGTATTTAATATTATTTTAAGATATCTTTTTAATGTTACACTAAAAATTGTTATAATTGATATTCTAGCAATAAACATACACAATATCTCTTGCAAGGAAATTTGAGTATTCTAGCAATAAACATACATAATATCTCTTGAAAGGGGAAATTCAAAGATTCAAAAACCATGTCGGATAGGGAAATAATCAGTCTTTTCCAGCCAATCAAAATATATCCACAAAGATATAAATACCGTGGATGTATTAAAAATATTAACAACACTATACTGGTAAGATAATGAATCATTTATACTTCGCTATAACTTTATTGATTTCCCAAAAAGAATAATTATAATATTAAAAAAATATTATACCTGATGGTATAAAACCATAACATGATAGGGTTCTTGAAATATTTTAACGAGTTAGATGTAGAAAGATAATAACTGATAATGTAAAGACTTTTAATCACACTAAAAAACTGTTATGAGCTTTTATAAGCTATTTTTGTCGAGTCTTACATATTTCCTTGGAAATACCTCTAAAAGAACGGGTGACGATAGAATAACAATTCATTTGGCGAAATCCAAATGACGACTAGGCGTATTTTAAATATTAGACATTCAAACATTATTTAGATTGTTGATGGATTGTCCATAATAGGAAATACTTCCTGTTATTTTTACCACCCATGTCAAAAGAAGATTTATTCAGGTTATTAAAAGAATATATTTTATTGAAATCCATAACACATACTGATCGCCATAGATCTTATTTAATATTATTTTCTTTAGGATACATCCATTTTATAGTTAACCACCAAGGAGAATTAATGTTAAGCTCAGAAATACATACTAATTAGATTGAAAGTATTTTGGACACGTTTAAAAAACCAAGAAAACAATACAACTCCGATTAATCGGAGTAGATAATTTAAATATTTTTTTATCTAAATATATTTATAATGGATGTAATACAAAGGTAATATTTAAACTCAGATATATTTTAGAATATATTAAATTCTTAATATATTAAAATATATTTCATCATTTCTTTTAACTTTTTTATAAGATCATTATATAATTATTGTAATTATAATTATATATAATTCATCTATATAATATATACTACCAATCATAATTACAATAATATTCATATCACTTATAATACCACCAATCATATTATAATACCTATAATTATGATTAATAATATTAACCCTATGAATAAAAAAAAGAATAAATATACATTTTCTAATATAAAATTAATACTTAATAAAACATCATTAACATTATCGTATAATAAAGATAATATAAATATAAGAAATATAAAAAATAAGGATAATAATATACATAAGAAAATAATATTAGATTATAATCAATATACATATTATCTATTAGATTCTATATATAACCATATTATACCATCAGAGTTATCTGATATATTAGGTAATAAGCAAACAATAAGAATCATAGACAATAGAGAGTGTAATAATAATAATAATAATATCAATGATGATAATGGTAATATTATAAGTAATAACATCAATGATAATAACATTAATAATACTACTACCACTACCAATCATATTACTACTAATACCACTACCACTACCAATCATATAATTAATAATAATATAATTAAAGATATAGTGGTATACAATGAAGAATATCATAATAAGAATAAAAATAAAAACAAAGATAATACTAATGATACCAATCTACCTAAAATATATTTAAACAGTAATATTCATAAACAGAAGATAATAGATTATAATAAATATTTAATAGAAAAAGATAGAAATAAAAGAATAAAAGATAATAATATAAGAATAGATATAAAAGAGATAAAGAATAAAATATATAATAGAAATAATTATAATTTTAAAGGAATATATAATGATAGAGAAGATGATAATATATATTATATGTGGAATAATAATATATTATATAGAACTATAGTTATAAAAAGAATATATAAAAAATATAATAATAATAGTAAATATAATAATAATAATAATAAATATCATATTAATAGTAATCATACTACTAACAATCATATAAATAACAATCATATTAATAGTAATAAGAAGATATATATTATTTATACTACATTTAATAGTTTTAAGAATACTAAGCATAATAATTATATTATTATTAAAAGAGAATGGACAGAAGAAGAATATAACAATGATAATAATTGTAGATATGATAATGACGATAAACATAATATTAATGATAATAATCATACTAATGATAGTAATACTAATATAAGTAATAATACTATTACTTATAATGATACTAACCTTACTGACCCTAGTATATATAATAATTATTTTAATAAACAATTAATAAAAATAACATTTGATACAATACAAGAGAATGATAATTATCTAGATAATATAATTAATACATATAAAATATTTAATAAAGATTCAAATATATCAGATACTTATATTAATTATAACATTAAGAATAATAAATATATTTGTAATGATAATAAAGATAATAATAATAAAGAATATAATATTATAAATAGTAAGTATAATGGTAATATTATAAATAATAAGAAAGAATCCAATAAAAAAGATAATAAGTTATATGGTAGTAATATTATAAACAATAAAGAAATAATATATAATAATAACATTATAAATAATAAAGAAATAATATATAATAATAAGTATAATAATATTAAAGATAATATAAATACTAATAATGAAAGTATTAATATTACAAACAACAAAGAAATAATATATAATAACATTTATAATAGTAATATTATAAATAACAAAGAAATAATATATAATAATAAATATAATAATATTAAAGATAATATAGATAATACTAACATATATAACAAAGATAATATAAATATAAATACTAATATTAATACTAATACTAACAGTAATAAAGAAATAAGATATAATAAAAATATAAATGATTATAAAAAAATAATATATAATTATAATAATATTAACATTAAAGATAATAACAATATAACGACTGTTAAAGATAATATTAAGGTAAATAATTATTTAGATAATAAAGATAAGGATCAGAATATTAAAAGGAATATGTTTAAAGATTATAGAGATATAAATTATCATACCAATAATATAAAAGATTATAGAGATATTAATTATAATACTAACAATATAAAAGATATTAACTTCAATAATACTAATAATATAAGAGATACTAATAATATTAACAATAATATAAAAGATACAAACAATATGAGAGATATTAATAATATAAAAGATACTAACTTCAATAATATTAAAGATGTTAATTATGATTATAATTATATAAGTAAATATAATAATGATATGTATTATAGAAGTAAAAGAGATAATGATAATAATGATAATATAAGTAAATCTTTTAAAGATATAGGTAATATAATATATAGTAGTAAGAATAGAATAGATACTGATATTAATAATGATAATACTAATAATAGAATTATAGATACTCCTACTATTGTTATTAATGATAATGATAGAGTTATAGATACCCCTGTTATTATTACTAATGATAATGATGGAATTATGGATAATACATCTGTTATTACTAATGGTAATATTAGTGAAGGTAAAGAAGATGAGGTGTATGATATGCCTGATTTTATATAATTTATTATCATAATAATATATAAATATAAGGGTTAGTATAGGTTAGATAATAATAATATTAAATATTTGTTATATTTAATTATTATATTAGGTTATTTATTGTATTTAATTGTTACATTAGATTATTGTTACATTATAATATTTATTGTATTTAATTATTATATTATATCATTATTATATTAGATTATTACAGTATTCTGAAGATAATAGAATTACGATGATAAATTGTGATAGATTATATTTTATAAAAAAATAATTATGAGGAGATCTTCGGAAGGAGATTGGGGGAGAGTAAAAAATGTAAGTAAATATTTATAAACTCAAATATAAAATAACAATTCAAAATTAAAGAAGATAAATGCATGATTAAGTTTGATTGAAAAAACAACAAGAATTAAATAGAGATTAAATGATAAAATAAATAATAAAAAGATATGAAAATTTCATTTATGTTGATAATGGTATTATAAATGCTGCAAAATCACCTAGTCGTCTTGATTTTTTAAACATTACACCACGGATGAAGTCGATGTTACTGATATATTAAAATGGGAATATATATTTTAATGGATAAAAAAGCTGTTTAACATGTAGTAATACAAAAAAAATATAGATCATTTGATTACTATATGTGGTAGATTGTTAAATTGTGGCTAGCAACATAGATATGATGAAGTTAATACAAGTTATACATTTTTAATGAATAAATATATAGAAAAAAAGAATAAGAGGATATTCTAATAAAGTTTATAATAGAAAATAAAAAAATACTAATTAAAACTGATATTCTAATAATAAATCTGAATAAGAATAACAAACCAGATATATTCATCTACGATAAAATTAAAAACGAGATTTATTTTTAATAGAAATTGAATTAACAAATGCGAAAAAATATTAAAGCAGTAAAGTCGGGAAAATATGGGAAATAGGATATACCAACAAATGAACTCGAATCGATATATAAAAATAAGATTATAATTGTTCCAATAATGATAATTTGTGATAGATGTTTGTAATCAAATATAATAAAAAATACATATTTGAATTAAGAATAGATAAATATATATTCTTGTATATACAAGTATTGATATTAAAGAAAACAGAAAAGATAATTGGTTTTGATTTTAAAAGAAATTAGATATTGAGAATATAAACTTTGAGTAAGAATGTATCCATATGATAAAAAGGTTATATAAGAAAGATTAAATAAAAAAGTTATATAAGAACTTTATATATATTATTATTGTATATTAATCATATTGCTATAATATTACAATAATATATGTCTATTATCATAATCATTATCATTATCATTTATTATCTGTTATAAAACTTTTATCTCTTACGAAACACATAGTTTCATAATGAATATAAATACAAATTATTTATCTATTTTATGTTTTATTTATTTCTATTGGAGTATAATTGTTTATCATTGTTTAAAGATAGTAATAAAATACAACCTATAACACATATTAAAGATACTAGCAATAATGATATAAATAGTAATAATAAAGATACTAATACTATTAAGACTGGTGTTAATACTAATAAAATTATTAAGACTGATATTAATAGTAAAGTTAATTTTAAAAGAGAAAATAATGATGATAGTTCATCTAAAATAGATTATAATAATAGTAAATTTAATAGATTAAGTCATGGTTATATAGATTTTGGTGCCATAGATAAAAATACAGATGGCAAATTATTTATAAATGGTAATAAAAATACTATGAGTAATAGTAATGATAGTAAAGATATTATGAGTGATAATAAGGATAATAAAAGTAATAAAAATATTATGAGTAGTAATGATAAGAACAATAAAGATACTAAAAATGCTATGAATAGTAAAAATAATAAAAATAATACAATTGATAAGAATGATATAACTGAAAAGAATGATAAAAACAATACAACTGAAAAGGAAAAAAAATCTATGAATAATAAAAGAAATGAAAATCCCACCATTACAAATATTTCCAAGAATATTAAGAATACTACAAATACCAGTAATAAATATATTACTTCTGATAAGAATACTAATAACGCTATACTTTTATCACAATCTACATTTGAAACGCCTACATCTCATTTAAAACGTAAAGAAGATATAAGTAAAAGAATAAAAGATATGGATATAGAAAAAGATAGTATAATAGATATACTAAATAAAATGAAAAATGAACATAAGAAAATAGAAGAGGAAATAAATAAAAATAAAAATAAAACAGAAAGAATAGATTATAGGATTATAGAGGTACAAGATAATAAATAATAAATATAACTATAATAGATTATCATAATGAATTATAGCTTATATTAATAGATTAATATATTAGTATAGTAAATCAATATATTATAGTTTATATTATTATATTATCATAATATATTATAGCTTATAACAGAAATAATAATATATTTTTAATAACAATTTGATATCAAAAGTAAAAATATCAATAACAGTAATAAATTATTTATAATTTATAATATTTATTTTATTTCTTTTAAGTTTTATAACTTTATTTCTTTTCGTTATTTCTATTACAACAATATTATAAATATCTATTATATTTTATTTTTATATATCATTTATTACTTTTCCATCTATACTACCATTATATTATCAGTTTACTCTTTATATCTTTATATTACTCATCTATTTCTTTTTCATTTATATAATTATATTATTACTATTGTTCTGTATTTCCCCGTACACTTGCATTTTCACTCAAAACTTCACTAATAGTTGATAGTGTTATAGTATCTGGCGACTGTTTTATTGGAATTACTCTGCGCGTTCTTAACGATTCGGATCCATATCCTACAAATTTATTACTGATATGTACTGGTGGTTTTTCTGGAAGATAAATATCTATTGTTGTTGCTATTTTTATTAATACGAAAAGTATGAAGTTACATATGATTATAGCGCCACTTAATATTGTGTAAAAATTGATTAATTTATCTATTATTCTTCCTATAATTATCGTACAAGTGTTATCTGGTTGAAATTCTGAACATTTAAATATATCTTGAAGTGCTCTTATATCTGAACTACCTGTTGTAGATAATTTGGCTATATTATAAGAAAATGTATTTTTGTAGGTAGAATATGTCATTAAGAGGAAGAATATCAACATGCAAAGATAACAGAATGATGATAATAGGTAAATACGCATATAAAATTTTGTGCGAGAATATATTGCGCAGGATGTAAATAAAAATATCGTTATGTTGAAAATAATACTATTGTAATATATTACTGCAAGGGAAAACGTATCTTTATAAAATTTAGATTCTTGACGGAAAAAATCCAAATGAAGAGGAATTACTGATAAAAGGATAATGGATAATACAAGTGATATGAGTAGCAATAAGTGCGAGAAAATTGAAATCGCACGATATTTAGATGAAATGGAAGACATAGGAAGTGTGATGGGAGTGCTTATATTTGTAAATTAAAAAGGGGAAAAAGGAGAGATTATTCTATCAATAAAAATTAGAACATAATTATTGGTTAGAATTATAATAAAATGATAATAAAATAAAAATTATAACTATAATATGTTATAATGTTTAAAGCTAATATGATAATTGAATAGTAATAGAAATGATAAGAGTGATAATAAAATAATAATTATAATAAGAATATATATTACATTTAAAATTATAAAATACTTAATTATTATTTATTTATATTTACAATGTAATTATTTATGATTTTTATAATTTTATTTCTATTATATTTTATATTTACATTATAATTCTAATTCTAATTATTATCATTACCATTTTATTATTATATTTACATTATAATTCTAATTCTAATTGTTATCATTATCATTTTATTATTTTAATTCTAATTCTAATTGTTATTATTATTATAATTATATTTCATCATGATAAATCCATTTACAATCATTTGGATCTTTCTTCTCACTCATAAATATATCATCCAATGGCTTCTTTTTTTCTTTCGCATCAGCCAATAATAACATTATACTCAGCACAATAGTTCTTATTGTATTAGCTGGTGACCAATTATCATAAAGAGTTGATATACATATACATCCATTGGAATATACATGTTCATTAACAGGTATGTGTGTATTAGTAAATTTTACGCAGGGTCTAGTAATAGGATAATATTGTGGTATAACTATTTTTAGATAAAATATTTCTTTTGTGTAGATTGATCCAGGTGGACCTGGAAGTTTAATTATCAATGTAGATATATTTTGTTTTTTATTATGTTTATTTGTATTGGTTTTATTCATCATGGTGTATTTTTCCATTTCTTCGTTATTTATATAAAAAATATCATCTTTATTATCATTTGTTATTGTTATTTGTATTATTGTAAAATAATCGCATGGTTCTTCTTCCAAAAGTTGTAATTCTCGAGATAATCTTTTGTTCATATAGGGTAATTAGTGATTAATGATTGAGATATTATAATGATAAATTATATCAAAATATTTTATTTGTGTTTTTAAGAATAGATGTTTTTAATATAGTTGCAATAATTATATGTTATTATATTTTGATATATTAAATGATATTAAGTAAATATTAGGTAACATTTTGATAAATATTTTTAATAGAATAATTGTTTCCTAACAATTTAATATGTTTTTATACGAAGATGTTTAATAGCTTATTAAAATTAAATTATATATTACTGGTAATATAGGATTTCCAGAAAATTTTTATTTAAGTTATTTTTTACTTATAAAACCTCTTTTAGCAAACTTATTTTTTAATAATATAAGATTATTTTATTGTTTCCTACAAAATTTACATATAATATAGATAAAAAGCTACTAATTTAAATCAAATTATAAAAGAAAAACAATCAGTTGGTCGGAAGAAAAGTTATTAATGCTTTGTGAAATGTTAATATTTATTTTTGTTTTGTTTTTAAACTGATTATGAAATAAAAATTAGTTTATTGAAAACTATGATCGTAAAAAATCTAATGATTTATTTATGAAACAAAAAAAGTAATACGAAAAATCGGTAGCTTGCTTAACCGAATAGTCGTGGGATGTAATCAACCCTAATCATAACGGGGTTAAATCCTCAATTAGAAGAATTTTCAAAAAAAAGAATAAAAAGTAAAAAAGAAGAAGAAGAAAATTGTTGGGTGAATGAGGATTCAATGTATAGCATAACTAGCTTTTTATGACGGCCCATTACCGGTTAAATTAATGTTTAATTGATGTAATTGTAATACCTGTATTGAGTTATGACTCGCCGATACTATACCAAGAAAAAAGTTAAAAATCTCATTAAGAATGATAGAATGATGATTATTCCATACGCAAAATCTCAACATTTTAAAGCATAATGTAGGACGAGGTTAATGTATATATGTAGCAAAACCAATTAATTCAAGCTTATATGTGCTTTAGCCATTAAAAGCCATGAACCCCGGCAAGTCGCAATCGACCAATAAATTTTTATTTATTGAAGTTTTATTAAAAAAGAGTTAAAATTTTATGGAAAAAGTATTTATTTATTGGGAAAACGGGGAAAATTCCATGGGAATCCTATATTAATAATAATGTAATTATTATTGTTATTGTTTATTATGTATATCATCTATAATATATTTTAATATAATATTTTAGAATTTTATATAAGATTTAAAATTATTATTATTATAACATTGAGTTACTTGTTATACATTCTCTTAATATATCTTTAAATTATCTTTAAATGTTTATAATGAAGGAGTTGGTAACAAATTAAAATAAAAAATATTTTTAAATTACAAGATATTATAGATATCATATACGTGTGAAATTAATATGTTATTATCTGACATCATATATTTATTACGATGGTAAAAAAAATCTTGAAAAAATATGACATTTACTGTTATTGACATGTATCTTTTTATGGTAAAAAAACAAATATTAAACGAATTATATTCTTTATAGAAAATAACCAAATAAATATTACAATAATTTAATAAAACCTAGTTTTGTATCTTATAGATATATTATATGTTTTTATTAAACTGTGAGTTATAATTGTAAAATAATTTTTATATGAAATATATATCATTTTATAATAAACCATTTTCATCTTTTTAGTTCCTTTATAAAAATGAAAACTATCCAATGAAAACATTTTTTCGTTGGAATATATATAATAATTTTTTTATGGTATATTACTTTAATGTTCTTACTAATTTACCTTTATTAAACAAATTGTAAAAATAAAAAAATATTGGATATATTATCCTATGTACATGTTTAATCTTGGCTTATATAATATAAAGAATAATTTGAATATGAATCATCTATATAATATAGTTCTAAGAGTATTAATATTTATTACATTATTTGATATGGTATTTTTAGCTTCAGAAGCAGGAAATAAATCCGATGATAAAATATTTCCAATAGAAGATGTAGAAGAACAGATTACACTGAAATTTAATGATGAAACAACAGGTACATATAATAAAAAACAGTGTACCGGTAATTTTGAATATTTTTTAGCATTTGATAGATTTGAATTATCTAAAAAGAGTGGAATTACCAACCATGTTGCTGCTATTGAATATCCATTTTCTAAAACATGTTTCGAAAATATTCATTTTTTTCTTACGAAAGAAAAACCGTATATAGAATTTTCTAATATTCAACATTTTGTTATAATGTCTTATCTAGGTGTTTCAGAAGACAATAATACGGTTATTGTAGAAGCTATGTTGGAAAACTGTACTAGTGTATTGGGAGAGGTACTAAAAGTTGTTATGCAAATAACTAATAAATATGAATTTGAGATTTTGAAAGAGTATGCGAAATATGTCACTCGGCTTTATTCTTTTTCCGATGTTGCAGGTGGTGGTAAATTCAAAATATGGTCTACTCCAGATAAATGTGAGGAATACGAACCCGTGAATCATATTGAAGTAGAACTAGGAGAACCCGAATATGGTATTTTGCAAAATATTACTGGACATTATAATATTATTCTTGAAGGATGTGAAGAAGTAGCGGTTATGAACTAAAAAAGTATATACATTAAAAGTTTGAATTAAATTTATTGTTATTATTTTTAAATTATAAGTGGTACATATTTATATGGTTTATAAAAACGTTTATTTTTTTATTCAATAAGCTTACTTCTTATTAATATCACATAAGTGTTCTCATCTAACCAATTTGGTTCTTTTTGTTCTTACTTTTAATATATTCTATATGAATATCTTTTATTAATAATGTTTTACTAGATAGATGATCGGTACAATACGATATCATTACAATAAGTTATAACATTATTAATAAATACGGATTGATTGAAGTTCATCATTGCTTGGGGTAGTTGATTTCTTAAAGTAAGAATAACTTGTATTAGAAGTTTAACCGTATATATTTATTGATCCCATTTTACCTTATGCCCAAAACACTAAGATTTTACGTATGCGAGACCAATAATATTTTATTGTCAATAAAATTATAATTTCTTTCTTTCCATAATACTATCAGAATCGCTAAATAATACAAGAAATAAATAGCCCGATTGGCTGGTAATCGTGGGATGGTAACCAAATTTCAAGTCTAGCAGGTTTAAATCCCACACTCCGAAGAGTTTTCAAAAAAAGAAGAAAAAGATGGTTGAATAAGGGAGGGTTTGATAGTATGGCATTAATTATACCTTGCATAACGGCCTCACACCAGGTTAAAGTAGTATTTAGTTGGTGTAATTGTAATCCCTGTATTGATTCGTGACTCGCCTATTACTATACCAAGAAAGAGATTAAGAATCTCATTAAGGAAGATAGAATGATGATTATACCATATAAAAGGCCAAACGTTCTGGACATAATGTAAAACGAGATTAATGGTATATATGTAATTAAACCAGTTAGTACAAGCTTAACTATGTTTTTAAAACTAAATAGCTTAAACCATAGTAAACTGCAATAGGTTAAAACCCTTTATAAATAAAAGTTTCATAAAAAAAACCAAAATATATTTTATCAATTTCTTCTAACTTTTTTCTTAAGCTATTATAGTCTCGTGTCATTAACCAATTATTTCTGAAATGACTAGTAACTAATAAATATACTATATATCATATAAAAACAATATAGACTTAAATATTTTATTATTTACCTCTGTAACCATACGCACACATAAAATAATATAAACTTTTTTATATCATACCCATATGAAAATAGTTCTACCAACAATTAAAGGCGTAATACCACATACTCTTAAACAATTACCCATAAAAGTATACATAGATCATATTATAATAAATTATGTTACTGTTACTAAGTTAAAAAAATATAATAAAAATAAAAAAAATAATAAGAATAAAGAGAATAAGAATAAAGAGAGTAATAATGATGAAAATGATACTGCTAATATAAATAAAAATAATAAAGAAAATAAAAAATCTAATAACGATGATAATAAAGAGAATAATAATACTAATAACATAAATAATCATATTAAAGATAATGATACCAATAACATAAATAATGATATATATATATTTTATTATAAAGGTAATGAATATCAAATGAAAATAGAATTAAATTATACTTTATCTAATTTCTTAAATAATAATAATGATATAATAATGGTATTCAAAGATAAACAACTATATTCTAAGAATAATAATAATTATACTATTGAAAATATAAATGATAATAAGATTACTGAAAATATAAATGCTAACAATGAACAATTATCATCATATGAAATAAATAATAAGAAACGTAAATTATCATCAAATAACATAAATAATAAAAAATATATTCATGATTTAAAAAATAAAAGAATGATAAAAAATAATCAATGTAGCATGGTTATAGATGTTATAATTTATAATAAAATTATAAATATATTAAAACCTACGTATTATGAAGATTTTAATTCTAATGATATTTTAAGATATAACAATAATAATGATTGTAATGTGAATGAAAGTAATAATGAGAATGTGAATAATAATACTAATGATAATATTAAGAATAACTATAAAATAATAAATATATCAGATGTAGAATATTCTGATAATAAATTATTATTTACAATAGATAAAGATAAAGTAGATATAAAAACTATAATTAATAAATATGGAAATAATTCATCTGATAATAATTTTATATGTTTAGATTTTCTATTGAATCTAAGTGATAAGAAATATAGATTAATAAATGAACAGTTAGAAGATAAAAAATATAAATGTGATTGTTGTAAAAATATAGAATATTTTATAGATAGTGGTGAAATGTTGAGTAATACACTTATTATAGAACATAATATAAAAGAATGTTATAAAATATTTAAAGTATAATAATTTATCATGTTTATCATAGGTTAAAATATTAAATAAAATATTTTATAACATTCTTTTTTTAATAATAATGATTTAATTATAATCGATATGTTTAATTGATTATAGATTATTAGATATATTATTATATATTATAATGTATTAATATGCTTTGTTGCTTTACTAACTGTTTTGGATGTATTTTTATATTATTATTTATACAAAACAGTTATCTCTTTAAAATATGTAATACATCGGCTGTAACACTTAAAATCAATATGTTAATTTTATTTTTTATATTATATTTTAGAGTATTAGAGATGTTAATATGGTATATAATATTATTGCGTAAATTAAATGAGTTTTTTATATTTATTTTTAATGGTATTGGGATAATTGATGTGGGATTTAATTGAAACAGTTATCCTGTATTTTTATTCATTAATGGATTGGTTATATGAAGAGAAGCTGGTAATGGAATTTTTACTGGCTCCATCTATCTTTTCTTTATTTCTATCTCAATTATCTTTTAAATATTTTTATGAGAAAGAAAATATATAAAATAAACTATAGATTAAATATTCAATTGTATTTAAACATTAACACCATAACCTTCATTGTCATAATAATATTATACCTATCATTACTTTTATTGTCATAATAATATTATTTATTATTTTTATATTTTTTATTGAAAACTATGCCCATGATAACTCTTCGCGAGATATTCTTAGCACGTAGAACAGTTCTTGAAATGTGTGGTGATAGAAATTACAACATTAATGATTTTATATCAGATTTAGATGAAAATTCTTTCTATCGTATTTATATGGCTGATAAACCTGTAGAATTAGCTGCTGTGCATGAGTATGATGATAATATATCTTTTTTTAATCTTACTTTGAAGAATAATGAAAATAATGAAATAATTTACGTATCATTTAACAATGAGGAACGTTTAGGATTAAAGAATGTAAAAAACATTATAGAAATCTGTAGACAGAATAATATTTTTAAAATTATAATTCTTTCTCATTCTATTTCACCATCAGCACAGAAAGAAATAGAAATGGAAAATAATAAAAATTTTAATATAGAATTTCATAAATACGAGAGAATGTATTTTAATGTTACAAAACATAAATTAGTTCCTAAACATATTATTCTTTCTGAACAAGAAAAAGTAGATATTTTAAAAGAGAAGAAATTACAAGAGAAGGATTTGCCTAAAATAAAAATTACTGACCCTGTGATAAAATATTATGGGGTACCAAAAGGAACAGTAGTAAAAATAGAAAGATATTCAGAATCGGCAGGTATTTCATTTTATTACAGGATAGTAGAATAAATAAAATATTTTAACAACATTTATTCCTTCGTTATTTTTTATCAGATGATGAGAAAATCTTTAACCTTCCTATTACATGACCTTAAAACTAAAAACATTCATTTCTCTACTACATTCATCTTTTCATTATTTTCTTATTACGCTACTGTTGTTTCACTCTTTATCCCTTCGTTGTCTATTATTCTTATTTCCCATTTATTTATTCCTATAACAGTTCTATTTTTCATTATCTTCAAACATTTTTTTATTAAATCCAATGCTTCCTCCTTTGTAATTTCCTTTCTGTATTCTTTATCCAATATTCCATAAAGAAAATATGAAGAATATCCATTCGCATAGAAATTAGTTTCTACCATAGCTCCGTAGGTATCTAAGGCTACTAATTTATTTTTATTAGCTATTATCAATTGAATATTAACAGGATTATTTCTCAACTTCTTTTGTATTCTTTTAGAAATAACATTTCCTATGACTGTAGGATCTATTTCTAAACCATTTTCTATATTTTCATATTTCAATTTCTCTATCAGGTATTCACATTCTCTAAAACAATCTCCTTGATCTCCTATACATCCTATTACTACATCGTTTATAGAATAAAATTTACTTGTTAATGATTTTATTTTTAGAATGGAATAATCATAATCTTTGTCTGTTGCGATTATAGAAAAGTTACTTCCGTTGATCCCCAAGAGATTATTCATAGGGTGTTTGTTTTTTAAAAATAAAGTATTTTTTTTAATTAATTTTTAATTGAAATGATAGACTGGGTAAGCAAAACCTTTGACGAAATTTATTACTTCAGTTTTCAAGAGAGGTATCTCTTTATCTTCTTTAATTAATTCTTCAAATTTATTTTTATCGTTTTTAGAGATATGATAATATTTCTTTGCTATTTCTATTGCTTTTATCAAAAAATCTACTGTCTTTATGCATTCTTTCTCTTTAAATCCTCTGGTCGTTACAGCGCATGTTCCTATTCTTATTGCTGATGGTTCAAATGCACTTTTATCCGTTGCTACGGAATTCCTATTGAGAGCAATGTTAATTAATTCACATACTCTTTCGATATGGTAACCTATAGGGATTTCAAAGGCTGGTAGAAATAAATGAGAATCTGTTTCTTTGTTAAATAATGGTATTCCACGATCTTGTAATTCTTTGAGCATTGTTTTGGCGTTAATATGAACTTGTTTGCAATATTCTTTATATTCGGGAGTATTTGCTTGTTTAAATGCAACTGCTAATGCAGCTATTGTGTGTTCGTGAGGACCTCCTTGAAGACCTGGAAATACTGCTTGGTCGATCTTTTGTTGTAAATTAATTGTTGTAGGGGTGTTGTTCTTAGTAATCACCTTTTTCTTTCTGTAAAATATTATTCCTGCTCTAGGACCTCTTAATAATTTATGAGTTGTTGAGGTAACAATATCAGCATATTCAAATGGATTTTTCATTACTTCAGTAGCTACAAAACCATTAATATGTGCCATATCCACCAAAAGGTATTTTTCTCCGGCAATTTCTCGTAATTTTTTATAATCAAAATCATATGGATATGCAGATGCACCGGCTATAATCATATCTGGGTTAAATTCTTTTGCCTCTTTTTCTAATCTCTCGTAATCTATTTTATCATCCTTTAAAAAATATGGATGCGATTTAAAGAAAATTGATGTAGCAGAAACCTTTCTTTTAGGTGTTTCAAATCCATGAGTTAAGTGACCACCATGATAAAGATGTAATCCCATGATTTTCCCATTTTCACCTACTGCACCCACATAAGCTGCAAAGTTAGCACCCGATCCACTGTATGGCTGTACATTAACATCCCATATTTCCTCATCTAATTTAAAAAGCTCAAGAGCACGTTTCTTACATAATCCTTCAACTGCATCTATATGTTCATTACCACCATAATATCTTCTTCCGACTTCGCCTTCAGAATATTTGTTCGTAAAAACACTTCCATTGGCCTGTAATACGGCAACTGAGACATAATTTTCACTGGCTATAAGTTCTATTGTTTCTTCTTGTCTCTTTTCTTCTTTTTTGAGTATTTCAAATACTTCTGGGTCAGCTTGTTTAAGATTTTCAAATAACATGGATCAAAAAAAAAAAAATATTTATAGTTTTATGGAGGGAATTTTTATTTTTGACAAATATTTATTTTTGTTTGAATTTATGATAATTGGTAATTTTCATCTCGTATTCTGTCGTATTTTAAAATTCAAATTATAATTTTAAAGATCTAATTTTCGATTAAAATAAAGAAATATACGTGTCTTAATGGTGAAAATTTTTAATACTAAAAAGGAAATTCTTACAATTGAAATTAGAAATAAAAAGATTCGAAAAAAAACAAGCAAAATAATAAATTTAAAATTAATAATGGTAAAAATATTGAACATATACAAGTTATTGGCTAACAAAAAATTAATATGTAATATTATAGATACTGAATTCATAAGGATATTCAACGTTTCATAGACTCACTTAACCTAATTGTTATGGGATGGTAGCCAATTCCAAAAATTTCATATTCGAATCCTTTACTTAACATATTTTTAAATCAAAAAAAGTAGAAGTTAAAAAATATTGAAATCGGCGTGGTTTTAATGGTATGGCTAAATTGTAACTTATAATAGTAATTTTGTTAGATTTAAACATGTATTAATTGATTTAGTTATAATCCCACATTAGCATGTAACTCGGATATTATTATACAAATAAAAAGATTAAAACCATATTAAAGATGGAAGTTAAATAATTTTAATTATACTCAATTACATAATACTTGAAAAATTTTATGAGATTAATATTTATAAAGCAAGATTAATTTAATTTCAGTATATTACATTCTTTAATAAAACGATTGAAAAAATCAGGCTGAAATAGTAATTCAAAGAGTTTTTTTTTATAATTAAAGAGTTACTTAAACCAAAATTGAAATAAAAGAATTGTTTTACTTGATATTCACATAAATTTAGTTTGTGCAGGTGATCATGGAAGCTTTATTATAAATTGGGCATATGAATACTTTAAATAATAGAACTTTCAAAACAAAATCTAATATTGTAAAGAATAATACAATAACAATTGATTAATCTAAAAGTAAATGCATAATGTATTTTCTACCACATTTACACAGTATATTAGAGTAACAATTAAATCTTTATAAAAGAAAAATAGCCAATCATTCGTAATAACATCAATTGCATCAATCTTAACTTATGTTCCGTAATATTAGATATTATTTGTGAATGATGTATATATGTGCTTTCTAACTTTTATTAGACATGTAAAATATTTGGTACATGTTAATTAATAAATTACCGTTAACTAATACACGCGAACTTTGAAAAAGAAAATATATTAAAATCAATAAGTTTTAAAAAAAAAAGATTACCAAATTAAATAATTTTATTTCATTGCTTTAAACAGCCATATCCATTTTTATAATTGGATGACTTTCATAATTTTCTAATATAAAATCATCAAATTCAAAATCGTAGATACTGTCGTATTTTTCCTTTTTAAATTTAATTTTAGGGAATAGGTAGGGTGTTCTTTCAAGTTGCTTTTTTATTGGTTCGATGTGATTCTCATATAAATGAACATCTCCTAAAGAATGAATAAATTCACCTGGTTCTAATCCAGTAACTTTTGCCACCATTAAAGCAAGAAGTGAATAACTAGCAATATTAAAAGGTACTCCCAATCCCATATCACCAGATCTTTGATATAAAAGACAACTTAATTTATTATCAGCGACATAAAATTGAAATAAACAATGACATGGTGGAAGAGCCATTTCTCGTAGTTGTTCGGGATTCCATGCGACAATAACCATTCTTCTACTGGTTGGATCTTTTTTAATAATATCTATCGCATTTTGTAATTGATTAACACCTTTTCCAGTATAATCAGTTTTACAATTAACATATGGAGCATTGAAATGGTTCCATTGGAAACCATATACAGGACCTAGATCATCTTCTTCTCTGTTAATATTATATTTTTCATAAAATTCTTTTGTTGAATTTCCAGTCCAAATATTTATCTTTTTTTGTTTTAAAAGTTTATTATCCGTTTTTCCTTTAATAAAAAATAAAAGTTCTTCCAAAATAACTCTATATGCTGTAGTTTTTGTTGTTAAAAGTGGTAAAGTATAATCCTTTAAAGAATATCTCATCATCCTTCCAAAGAACCCGTATGTACCAATTCCTGTTCGATTTTGTTTATAAACTCCTTTCTCAATACATTCTTTTACAAGATTTAAATATTGATATTCTTCATGTTCGTTAGACATGGATTGATTTTTAGAAATTTTTATATAGAGAATAATATCTAGTTTTTTTAAAAAATATTTTGACGAAATGTGACAACAATTTTTTTTAATCTAATGTTTGATATTTAGAATAAAGTTATTTAATACATAATAATATATAATACTTTTTTGTTATATATTATTAAGTGGTGAAAAGTTTTAGTTTATAATTGAAAAATATGAAAATAAAAATTTCATTTAAAGAAAAAATAATGAGTTTACTTCCATAACTTTTAATTTTCATAAATATAAAAACTAAATTTTTTTCCATTCTCTAAAAACTTTCCATCGTATTCCCATTTTTTAGGCTCCATATTTTCTAATCTTTTTAAAACATAATCATCGATATTAGTAAATTTATCTTTATCTTCATTAATTGGAAAAATTCTATCACCTTCCATATTCTCTTGTTCAAATATTGTTGCAATAAGTTTATACTTATATTTTTCTAAAACCTCTCTATAAATATTTTCACCACCAAAAATTAATATTTTTCTTTTCATTTCTTTGGCTACAGTTATTGCTTTATCAATAGAGTCTACTGTTAATTCACCGTCTATTTTTTGTTTTGTGACTATTATTTTCTTATGGTTTTTCATTTTACTAACCTCATATGTTCTTCTACCCATTATTAAAACAATGTTATCTTCTTTTATAATATCTTTCATAAACATAAAATCAGTAGATATTCTTCCCCATGGAAATTTGTCGCAATTTGAAATATACTTATCTTTATCAGAATATGCTACAAGAATATTAGGTTTTTCAGAAGATAGCAAAGACATTGTTATGGGTAGCTGTATCAATCGTTTAAATAGGTTAAAGATCAAATATAAATAAATCATAATTTATTTAAAAAATATTACTCAAATAAAAAAAAGTATAATATTAACATCTAAATAAAAATATAAAAATTTTCTTCGAAATTTGTACATTTTTTTAGTCTAATCTTTATACAAATATTAAAAAAAGAAAGGAATTTTAAAAAGAATCGAACATTTCTTAATAAATTTCTATTATTTTTTATTAGTGAATCAATATATCAAAAAATTTCTAGCAAGACTAAGAAAAATAATTAGTTTATATAATAAAAACATTATATAATATGAAAAAGATCTCGCAAAAACGGTCAAAATCTTTACACCGCTTAATATGCTATAAAACAGAATTAACAAAAATAAAATGCTTGTTTATTATTTTAAAAATTTCAAGTACAATGTTCTGATTATGTTTCTTAAAAATGAATTCTGTCAAACATGTTAAAAGTCATTTTTGTATTAGTTCCTTTCTTAATTTAGGTTATTTCTTAAATATTTTCTATTTATTTTTTTATGTTGTATGTATCGCATTGCATATTTAAAACATTTACAAATTTTTTGGTATGGCATATTTTCTAATATTAATATCCCATTTTTTAATATTATTATATAATTTCCAGTAATCTGTAATAATTAAAGATTCCTTGGGTATGTACTGTTCTATTAATTTGATTAATGTTTTTTCTTTTCTGTTATTAGTTTAATTAAAAATAAATCTCTTGTTTTGTGGAAAACATTACTCAACCTCCATTTCGTTTTAATACTTCGTCCTTTACTATACTTCCTTTTGATAACTACAGTTCCATTAATCTCTACTTTTTTATTATATTTTTATATTTCGAAGATGCAATTTTTTTTTAAACCCTGCAAAACTTTAATATAACCTTTTATATATAATTATGCCTTAAACAAAATGATTTTGTGGCGATTCATATATTAACATCAATGTATCTTTAAACTTCCTTTGAAATCCTCAAAAATCATATCTTTTCAAGACTTATGGTTTTTTATTACTGATGTTGTAGATTAAATAATAATTAAATAATGTTACTTTCTATCTTGAATACTTCTTACAAACAAATTTTTAGGTAAAAGGTTAATATTTTAAAAAAATGGAACAAAATTATCAATAAAACGAATAAACATATAAAAAATTACTTTACTCATCATATGTTTATCAATTTCTTTCAATATTTAAATGGGTATAAATTTTAAACGTTCATTGAAAATTTACACAAACTGCTTATATTGATGATAACTGCCATTTCCATATGGTTCAAATAACTTTTGTTAATGATATTTAACAATTAAATGATTATTAAATACAATATCATTGCAATAACAATTTAATTACATTGGAAAATATAACAGATAGACCAAAAATATTTTCTTTCTTTATTTCAGTGTTCTAAGTTGCAATGACCTAAAAATTTGTATTTTCTTAATATTCTCATCTGTTGTTCACATAAATGGAAATTCGAATTAATAAATTTTATATTAAGAATTTTGAGTGAACCTTACATATCTTCTTATAAAAATCATTGTAAATCATTTATATTGATAGAGAAAAATGTAGTTTCCTCTAACCATCAAAGTTAGATAAGGAACAACACACATTACTACATATACGAGATTGATAATGAAAAAACAAAAAGAATAAAATATAATATTTTCTTACACAACCAATAAAACTTCCTAAAAAATAATATAAATGGTACAAATCGAAATTACTTCAAATATTTTAAAATATTCATATGGAATTCTTAATTTAATATATATTTTGATAACATATATATATATTATTGAAACAATGCTATCGATTAATTTTAGAATTTTGTCTTCAACTTTGTATCTTTTCTCATATTTTTTATTTAAAAATATAATTGGAAATTATTTTTGTAAACGCGAATTACATTTTAAATATAAATATTAACCATATAATTTTTTTATTTTTATCAGAAGAGGAAAAAACCTTCCACTTGCATATTTCTAGGATATTATAATAATGCATTAGCATCATCAGTAAAAATCAAGTATCCAAATGTAAATAAATCGAGTTTCTTTAATTGATTAAAAACTTCTCTACCGAGGTTAAAAACAACCATGCCTCTAGGTCCTCAATTTCAGGATTATGTTTGATTACATGCGAATGATGCTGGATCGAATAAATATTTGAATCTTATATAATAGGCTATAATAGACAATAACAAAAATATTATTAATTAATTATATTAGAAATATGAACAAAAATGCTATTAAAAAAATATTACAAATACTTTTATAAAATTTTGGAGACGAAATAACTTTTATTATAATTAAATCTCGTCTTCATTCATCTTGTACAATTTAATGTACACCTTTGATCCCATTTCCACTGGTGATATATTTCTACTAAACTTTGCTCTTACTGCACCAGATCTTCCATGGACTGCCTTTATTATACCGTGTATAGATTCTTCTTTTGTAGATTCAGGCTTAAATAATTCTACTGCATTTCCAACATATTTCATAGCTGCTTCTCTAGTTTTAACATTTTCTATGGTGATAAGACTATATCTAGGATATATGTTCTTTTTAGATCTTTTATGAGAATATAATGTTCCTTTTGCACAAACACGTTCTTTTAATTCTATTTTCTTTATTACTTCCATTCTTTAGGGTAAAAATTTTTTTTAAAAAAAATAATAATTTTTTGAAATATTTTTATTTTTCCAATGGTTAATTCATAGGAATATTTGTTTGCTATTAATTATTTTATAGTTATAATAAATATTTTTTAAAATATAAAACTTTGGTAACTATCACAATATCTCTGGTTAGTTAAATTCGTTATAATTTGAGATTACTAGTTTCTTAAAAATACAATATTTTTAAAATAAAAAAATATAATTAATATATTTTATTTGGAGATGAGCTATTACTCTATAACATTTATAATTTAAAAATAAAATACTCATTCTTCTGTTCTACAACTTTTGTGTATATCAAACTCTTTAATTCATTATCTATATTTTTTTTAAATTTTTTTTTCAATTCATTATATGTTTTCTTTCCTTCTTTTAATTCCATAACAATTTTATGTATCATTGTTTCTTTTGTAAAATACAAATCAGGACGTAATAAAGATGTTCTATAAATATCAAACAAAGGTGGATTAAAAGATAATTCTACACCTTTATCTTTTCCTTCATAAAATTCATTTTCATCATAAACTTTCTCTATCATTTTATTTTTAATGTTTATTTTTCTTATTTTTTCTTCTATATTTTTATAATCCACTCTTCTATCAAAATTATTGATATTATATCCTATACCAATTTCTTCATATATTTCACACGTAGACATATTATCTAATATTATAAAATTTATAAATCTATATTCTTTAAATAAAAAATAAAAAAATTCATAATTTTTCACATATATTATTATTTTGTCGTAATCTTCTAATATTTTTCTAAAAGTTTTTAAAATAGAGTTATCAGTGAAGATTAAGAAGTATTTACGTGAATATAAAAATTTGGAATTATTGTATATAATAGAATAATCATTGGGAATAGATAATGATGATGTTAAATAAATATTATTAAACATATATTCTTTAAGGGTGTATATTCATTCTGTAATAAAAATATTTTATTATGATATATTTTATAATAAAAATAACATATATTGGGATTATTCAAAAGTCAAAGGACATAAACCATGATAGACTTCATCTGGTTAAGAAATTTCTGTAAATAAAAGTTTCATAAAAAATAATATCTAGTTAATTATTGTTTTTTTTAAATATTCTGATATTATACGTCTTCTATTACAAATTTAATTGATATTTAAATAATATTAAAGATAAACACATAAGATTTCTATAATTATCTTTATGAATTTTTTAAAATCAATTAGTAAAGAAGAATAAAAAAAAGTTTTAAAATATTTACTAAATATTTTTAAAAATAATGATTACACATTAATATTTCATTACAACATACATAGATATTTAATATAATTACTTTCATTTATAAAATTAAAAAGTTAATCATTGGTTTTTTTTCTTTTCCATCAGAGGAAGAGAAAAAAAATCATCCATTTATTATTGAGATTCTGCGATTATTAGACTCCACCAGCAGTAAATGTCGGGAGATCCACAGGTAAGTATACTGAGAATCTTTTATTTTATAAAAATATTATTCTGAGATTATCGTATAGTTAGAATGATTATGTCTTTATCTCTTAAATTCAGAGTAAAATTATATTTTATTTTCTATTTTTACAATTTTTATTGTAAAATTTATTTTTTTATTTTTTATTTTTTTTACCCTAAAGAATGGGAATTAGTAGATCCAATAGACATAAGCGTAAAGAAACAGGTGGAAAAAAAGGATTACACGAAAAGAAACGTAAAAACAATTGTGGTAGACCACCAAGCAATACTCGTATTGGTGAACGTCGTGTTAAGCAAGTACGTGTACGTGGAGGTAACATAAAACATAGAGCACTTAGATTAGATACAGGAAATATTGCATGCAAGACTCATAATTTCACTCTTAATACATCAATACAGAATGTGATGTATCATCCAAGTAATAATGAATTCATGAGAACAAATATTCTTACTAAGAGTGCAGTTGTTAAGATAAATGGACAACCATTTAAACACGAGCTTGAAAAAGATCAACAATTTGAAAGTAAGGATCCAGTTCTTTTCGATAATTTGAAAAAAGGTAATTGTTATGCAATTATTACTTCTAGACCAGGACAAGTTGGAATGGCTGATGGATATTTATTGCAAGGAGAAGAGTTGAAATTTTATATGGAGAAATTCAAAAAGAAATCAGTAAAGGTTTAATTCAATTTAAAAATATTTTTATTTTAAAAAAATTAATTTTTTTTTCCTAAAGGGAGAAAGGGTTTCCCTTGCTTATTATTAACGTCTAAGAAATTTAAAAAGAAATAATAAAAATTTAATTTCACTCAAAATATTTTTACTTTAAAACTTTTAATTATAAGGCTTTTTGTCTTTTTCCTAATACTCGCCCTCTTTTTATCGTTCTATCAAATTTATAATGTTTTATATTTTCTATTCTTGCATCAATAAAATTACTCATCTTTTTCAATATTTCTGGAATATAATCTTTAGAACTCTTTACTATAAAATTATAAAATAATGAAAATCCTATAGGATAATAAACCTTATATCTTCTATTCAAAATATCTAAAGCAATACTTAAAATAGGAATATATTTAGGATCTACTCTAAATCCATATATTAGAAACTGTTGATCAGTTACAAAAGAAAGATAAATAACCAACGAACTGTTAAAATATGAAGAATAAAATACATTTTCTAACGATGAAATAAAAACCATAATTAATGATAAGATTGTAAAATATTGAACATCAAGGCTTCCGGCACATTCTTCTAACATTTTTAGAATATTAAATCTAAATAAAAGATCAAATAGAAGTTTAATATCAAAAGAATTTATAAATAATGAAAGAAATAATCTATAACATTGTAAAATGTGTTTATAATTGTAAATGTTGAAGTATATGTGCTTATATGTTTCTGGGAATATATGAATTATCGCAGGAATGAGTATTGATATGAAAGTGATTTTTATTGTTGCAGAAACCATGGGGTAGGATCTGTTTGTTTTAAATTAAATTATGATTTTGATATAAAATATTTATCAAATTATAAATATAAGTTTAAAGTGATGGAAAGAGTTCTTTTATATTAAAAAGTAAATGATTGATGTAATCAATTATCCATTGGTTTGCTAAGTGATTACGATGTATGGATACTAATCTGTTCAGTCAGTTGGAATTTTTAATAAAAAAATAAAAATTTTTATTCGAACCCATTGTTTATTTAATTTTATCGGTTTATATATTTGTAGTTAAACAAAAAATTTAAAAAATCATTAGATAAAGAAAACTATTAATGATTTATTATTCTTGGAGTTTATTTAGTTGAGTTGTTGTGAACTGGTAACCAAATCCCAAACTTTAGGGATTCGAGTCACTCATCTTAAAAAATTTTCAAAAAATAAAAAGAAGGAAAGAAGAAGTGAAAAGTTATTGAGTGTATGGGGGTTTGGTAGCGTAGCATTGGCTATGTTTTGTATGGCGATCCATTACTAAATTAAAATAATGTTTAGCTGTTGTAATTGCAATCCCTATATTGATTTGTGACCTGGTCATATTATACCAAAAAAGAGGTTAAAAATATCATTAAGGATGATAGAATGATGATTACATCATAAATAAAATTCCAACACTCTAGAGCATAAGGTAAGATGAGATTAATGCATATCTGCAACAAGAGTAATCAGTACAAATTTAAATATGCTTTAGGAACAAAAGGGCATAGACTATAGTAGATCGCCGCCGGTTAGGGAGCTCCGATAAATAAAAATTTTATTAAAAAATATATTATTCTCGGCATTTTAAAATGTTATATTACCTAATGATTGATCAATATGATAATGGCGATAAAATGGTATTCTGTGTTGATATATGATTATATGCTTAGATTAAAATATTACTTAATTAAATCTATGAAATAACCTTATTTAACTATTATTTGGTTTGTCTTTGTCATGGCAGAAATTAAGAATCGAATAAAAATTAGTAGAATGATAGTGAACATATCTAAAGTTTAATTAATCTAATGATAATGTTAATGCATTTACAATAATACTATAGAAATATACGAGTGAAAAATTTACTTCTTTTCTGATAAAAATAAGAAAATTATATAGTTAACATTTATATTTAAAATGTAAATCGCGTTTACAAAAATAATTTCAATTATATTTTTAAATAAAGAATATTGGAAAAGATACAAAGTTGAAGACAAAATTTTAAAATCAATCGACAGCGTTGCTTTTCAATAATATATATATGTTGTCAAAAACATATATTAAATTAAAAATTTCATATGAATATTTTAAAATATTTAAAGTTATTTCGCTTTATATCATTTATATTATGTTTTAGAACGTTTTATTGATTGTGTAAAAATATTATAATTTGTTTTTTGTGTTTACACTACCAACCTCGTAGTGGTGCGTGTTATTTCTTATCTAACTTTGATGGTTAGAGGAAACTACATTTTCTTCTAGTATAAATGATTTAGAAGGATTTTTATAAAGAGTATGTAAGATTTACCCAAAATTCTTAATATTAAACTCATTAATTCGAATTCCTATTGATGTGAACAACAAATAAGAATCTTAAAGAAAATACAAATTTTTAAGTCTCCGAAATTTAGAATACTAAAGTAAACGAGGAGAATATTTTTGGCATCTGTTATATTTTTCAAGGCAATTGGATTGTTATTGCAATGATATTGTATTGTAATAATCATTTAATTGTTAAGTATCATTAACAAAAGTTATTTGAACCATATGGAAATGGCAGTT
Source organism: Lophius piscatorius (assembly GCA_009660295.1). Classification (NCBI taxonomy): domain Eukaryota; kingdom Metazoa; phylum Chordata; class Actinopteri; order Lophiiformes; family Lophiidae; genus Lophius; species Lophius piscatorius. Next base: position 42,065 of record VRLP01004730.1, read on the forward strand.
ATCATCAATATAAACAGTTTGTATATATTTTCAATGAACGTTTAAAATTTTATATTCTTTAATATGTTAGAAGAAATCGAAAAATGTATGATGAATAAAGTAAATTTTTATATGTTTATTCATTTTATTGATGATTCTGTTCCATTCTTTTAAAATATTAATCTTTTACCTAAAAAATTGTTCGTAAAAAGTATTTGAAATTGAAATAGAAAGTAACATTATTTAACTTTATTGAACCTACAACATTAGTAAAACTCATAAGTTTTATTAGAAAAGATATGATTTTTGAGGATTTTAAAAGAAATTTTAAAGATATATTAATACTGATATATGACTCGTTACAAGATCATTTTGTTTAAGGCATAATTATATATAAAAAGATATATAAAAGGTTATATTAAAGTTTTACAGAATTTAAAAAGAAATTGCATCTTAGAAATATAATATATAATAAAAAAGTAGAGATTGATGGAACTGTAGTTACCAAAAGAAAGTATAATAAAGGACGAATTGCCAAAACGAAATGGAAGTTAAATGGCTTTTCCGCAAAACAAGAGATTTATTTTTAATTGAAGCTAATAATAGAAAAGAGAAGACATTAATCGAATTGATAAACAGTACATACCAAGGAATCTTTAATTATTACAGATTGCAGGAAATAATATATAATATCGAAAAACGTGATATTAATATTAGAAAATATATCGCACCAAAAACTTCGTAAATCTTTTAAATAAATAATGTAATATTAAGAACACCGAAAAACAAAAAAGACAGATAATATTCAAAAAATGATTTTAAAAAAGGAACTAGTATTAAAAATGATTTTCAACGTGTTTGACAGAATTCATTTTTAAGAAACATAATCAGAACACTGTACTTGAAGTTTTAAAAGCAATAACATATGTTAAAAACAATAAACAAGTATTTGGTCTCATCGATTTCAACATATTAAGCGGTGTAAGAATTTAACCATTTCCGCAAGACTTTTTTCATAATCTATGATGTTTTTATTCTATAAACTAATTATTTTTCTCAATCTTTAATAGTGATTTTTTGATATTTTGATTCACCAATAAAAAATAATAGAAATTGATTAAGAAATATTCGATTCTTTTTAAAAATTTTTCCTTTTTTTAATATTTGTATAAAGATTAGACTAAAAAAATGTACAAATTTAGGAAAAAATTTGGTAAGGTGTGCAAATAAAGAACCTTATAAAGAAGAGGTTAAAAAAGAAATGAAAAGGATAAAACAAATAAATCATTTAATACACTTTAAATCGGTTAAGAGCTCATGAAAAAGAAAAATTTTTGATTATAAATAAAAATAGAGTGAAATTTGAGTTATTAACTCATTTATATTCTGTATAGGTTGTTTTTTTTAGATATTTTTTTAAATATCTCCACGTAATTTCAATGTTTTGAGTATGTATTTCTTTGTTTTGTGGGTGTACGAAGTTCTCTATGTGATTAATTGCTCCGTGTATATAATCCAGGTTTGATAACTTCGAATAGGCTTTATAATCATTTATTATTATTTTTGTTCTTACATTAACGTTGTTTTTGATTATTTTTTCAATGACTTCTGCATTTCTTTTATTTTCAATATGGTAAAACACTTCTTTCGTGTTCCTAGAAATATCACCAATAACCCAAAATTGTTTTAGAGATATTTCAGTATGATATTTAGTTTTTGAGACTGCTGTCTCATCGATTTCTATTATGTTATCATATCCACCTATTTTATTTTTGGTTGCCACAGATTTTAATTTATTTATTATAGAATTCATTACTCTATAACTTAATTTCGTTTCTTCTATAATACGTTTATGTGTTGATTTTTTACATATTTCTAATAATATTTGAAGTATTTGGTAGATAGAAATTTTAAAACCATCAAAAAACCTGTTTTTTCTTATTAATATGGTTTTCTTCTTACATTTTAGAATAGAACATCCTATCTAAATAGCTCTGTCCATTGCATTCATTAGCATAATTTTTTTACATTTTGGGCATAATCTTTTAGGTGAAATTAGTCCCTTGTTTCTTGACCGACAAAAATTTCATATGGTTATTTAGATAATTAATATTTTATATTTATAGTTTGTTTGTTGTAAACCTTTGAGATTGTCTCTTTGTAGGGTCTTTATTTGCATACCTTACCAAAAATTTTTATATTTTTATTTAAATATTAATATTATACTTTTTTTTATTTGAGTAATATTTTTTAAATAAATTATGATTTATTTATATTTGATCTTTAACCTATTTAAACGATTGATACACTCACCCATAACAATGTCTTTGCTATCTTCTGAAAAACCTAATATTCTTGTAGCATATTCTGATAAAGATAAGTATATTTCGGGGATTAGTGACTTTGGGTACCCCGAAAAAACAATATTAAAAAAAGAAAATAAATGACCAAATAAATTAATTTAATGTTGTTTTATGGCTATACCGTGCAAGACTTGTTCAAAGCTAAAATTATTTTTTTTTTAAAAAAAAATATTGATCAATAATCTTTATCAGAGATTTTTTGCTTTTTGGTTTGCGAATTTTAATGTATTCTTTTAAATATCTCCATACAGATTCTATTGTTTGTTTGTGTATGTATTTGTTTATTTGTAGGGTCTACAAAATTTTTCGAATGATTAATTTTAAAATGCTGTAAATCGAGTGATTCAAGATTTTTGTATCCTTTCCCACAATCAGTGACAACGATTGATTTGGGTTTGATGGGTTTTTTAATTGTACTTCTTAAGAAATCCGAATTTCTTGATTTGGTAACTCTAAAAAACATATTATTAGAACCTCTTTCTATTCCTCCAACAACCCATATCGTCCTAACTAGTCTACCAACATTGTATTTTCTTCTAGATACTGCGCTTTCGTCTACCTCAACCCACTTATTATATCCTCCAATTTTGTTGTTATTAATCTTCGTAATTTTTGAATTGAAACAATTTATTATTGTATTGACTCCTTTATAAC
>VRLP01004731.1:0-45054 GCA_009660295.1 Lophius piscatorius
AAAAGATTTTGATACTAATAAAAATACCAAAAAAGAAAAATTAGATGGTTTTTACGAAGATGATATATATGAAGTAAATAAAATTCTTGCAAACAATTTTATTGAAATAAAGAACAGTAAATCTCAAGAAGTTAAAAAGGTCTTAATGAGTAGGGTAAAAATTGTTAAATAAAATTTAGTTCTTATTTAGCAAATAAAAAAATTGGTTTCACGAGGATTCGAACACGGTCGCACGCACCGCACGCTTCGCGCGCTGTGCGCGCGACAATTAATATATTCTATTTAATAAATAATATATAAATAAACGAGTAAAAGCTAAGGAAAAAAATATTTTATTTACTAGATTTGTATAAATAACCAAAATATTATCATAATATTTCCAATTTTAGTGGTGTTTTTTGATGTTACTTTTATTTCTTTTTCTTCTTCAGAAGAGACTTCTAGCCTTGTCTTTTTTTCTTTTCCAACCGAAAAACCTTCTTAATTTGTTTTCTATTTTCTTTACATCTCTATCAGAAGAAATTTTTGGGTTTGCTGTTACTTCTTTTCCTTCCCTATCAGAAATAATTCCGGGTTTTGTTTTTACTTCTTTTCCTTTTCTACTAGAAGGAATTCCCGGTTTTACTCTAATTCTCTCAAGTTTTTTTGATTTAATATTAATATAATAAATATAACCAGCATTTTTAAAGTTTGATATTTTAATGGAGTTAATCTTATTATTCAATATAAATAGTTTGCAATGGTCAAAGAACTTTAAAAAATGAAGTCGAATCATGTAATTATAGTGTTCACCAGAATAAGCACCATTAGAATTATCATGTAAATAAATCCGAAAATCGGATGGTTTCATTTCATAAGTATCATTATCAATATTAGTATATGCAGGACAGTCTTCAGGTGTAATACGTATAAATGTATTTATAACCTTGTTACATATAGTTATATTAACGTAACAAAATATATCACGGATCATTATTCCAATCGCAGGTATATCATTATTATCCTTATCTTTTCCTTTTAATTCGCCTTGGCCATTTAATTCTAAATTTGAAAGAATGTAGTTGTCGTCGGGATCTATACTAGAAACTCTAACACCACTATATTCTAAATTATTAATAGTAAACTCTATATTTTTACCATCGTTTAATTCTGCTTGATAATCAAGATCGTCAATAATTCCTTTGCCTTGTTTCTCTATTCCGTTTTCATCTTTTATCTTTATTGAAACATTTTTAATATTAGCTTTTTTTCTACGATTACTTATATTACTTGCTTGTATATTCATAAAATATATTAATAAGCAAAGAATTGACAAATTTCTTATTCTTACTATAGTTAATAAGCTAATATTTTTATATAATTTAATATAAAAATTAAAATTATTTTCTCTCTCGTAAATAAAATCGATTTTATTCTCACTTAACATCTCTTACCCTCGCGAAAAAATTAAATATTTAGGTTTTTTGCTCAAAACCTATAAAAGGAGATACATTTTTAAAAAATTGCTTATATTGATAAAAAGGTCAATATCTTCATTTTCTATCTTATAAATTCTTATATTTATAATAATAAAATATATATTATTTATTAACATGTTTTATTCGATATTTTACATATATGGTATATTAAAACATATATGATATAAGTAGTTATCATTAAATCTTAATATTAAGTAATGACACAAAGATAAAACAACTAAAATAATATTATATGAATATTATATACAAAAATACAGTGTTGTATTATGTTTTTGTATAAAAGAAAAGTTAAAATAGATAAATATTATTTTTTTATCCTTAATGGAACTCCTGTATAATGAGAAATCTAATGTATAATTGGTAAATAACATATATTAAATATCATCTAATATACAATCTATAAGAGAATTAAGAACTGTTACAGTAACTTTGCGTATTAATAGAAATAAACCGACTTTAATAGAAGTATTTAATTGAAATTTGTTTTTAACACTTACATTATTTTCTATAAAATTATTATTGTTTTGTTTATGGTATAATTCTAAATGGTTTTCTTTACCCTTAGGTTATCTCCCAGAATGAAATAAGTTCTATTTCCATTATTTATAACAAAATTATGATAAAAAGATTTACAAACAAGACATACAATATGGTCTTTAAATAATACTCTTCTAAAAAATGGAATTTTACCATCAATTATATATATTTTTATATTCTGTAATATTTATTTTATTATTTTTCTTTTCATCAAACTTATTGTTGCAAAGCCTATGCAAACAATACTTAGATGATATATATTATTAATAAATATAACATTATAAGGATTTACTGTAACATCATATTTGCCTAATAAACATGTTGATTATAAAAATTTAAAAAATAAAAATAAAAATAAATATTACTTATATTATTAAACATATTCACTGTAATTTAGAACCGTATTTTTGTATTCGTATTATTCAAACTATTAATTTGTAGTGCCTATCTTTTTAAATTATTTATGTTTAATTTTTATCTATTTAATATAAACCCATTTTCAATATTTAATTCTTCAATTATTACGATTTCAATAAGCACATCTGACGGTCTCCCTAAAATTTATATTATTGATATTTGTTAAATATAAATATGGTTTTTTTTATTTATTTCTAAATCTAAGAAATATAGTTTTAATAAGATATCAAAGTATAAATATCAGTTACATCTTTCTGCATCAAGGATGAAAAAAATAAAAGAGTGAAGAGTAGAGGATGTTAATACCTAGATTTTATTTATAACTTAACAAATAGAAAGAATAAAAAAAGAAAAACATAAAGGGAACAATATTAATAAAATCTTTTTAATATGTTAAACATGGAAAATAAAGGTAATGGTGTGCCCATTGGAGAGAATACTAACAAAAATTCCAGTGGAAGTGGTGCAGAGAGAAGCATGGTTATGGACTGTTCTTCAACTCAGTCATTAATGGCCAAGATTGAATTGCTTGAGCAAGAAATAGTCTTGCTTAAAGAGATCATTGCAAATAAGCAAAGGCCACTAGTGGTTGGGTGCCCCCAGTATCCTTCCCAAAAATACGGGTAATTGGAGAACCGGTGGAGTAGGAGAGTCATCTCTGAAGATCTGAAGTAACCAGTTATCTGGACTGATAGCTCTCCCTGGTACAAAGAGCCCCAAGGCAAGACCAAACCTGGCCTTTCTAAAGTAGCCCGTGGGCCCAGCAAGTACCACGTAAAGTCAACCAGTCAGGTGGACGAGGCTCTGCAAAGAAAAATAAGCCAAAGACTGAGTTGGTACTAGTGTGATGTATTCCACCCAAGCTGTTAGCAGCCAAGAATCACCTCTATAGTGGATGGATGGCTCTGATACGTTTGCGTATTGGAACATTTTATCTCTCTTATAGAATGGCTGTGTCAGGAAGGATTGATAGCAGATATAGACAGTCCTATCTCTTCAGCGGTGGCGGAAGAGAGACGATGTTTCATCTCTTGTGGGTATGTCCTAGATGGGCTCTACAAAGAGAAGAAGCATTTAGTTGGATAAGGTCAGAGGATAATATTGTTCTACGAGCCTTATCTGCTAGCATTTCAAATCCACCAGATGACAATCCAAGTCTTCTGGGGTACTCTTAGGGGGAGAGTGGGAAGCTGCTGGTCCGCAGCAATTAAAGGTAATTGTAGCTACGGCCACTTACCTTACCTAAAGTCCATAATAAATTTGAGAAATAATTTGTTAACTGAATATATAGAGAGCCATAGTAATCCTGATTCCGAACGTGGCCAGGGAACCAATTAATATATATTTAAAACATTAATTTCGTAATATGTTATGTACCACCAAGAACCAAAGGTCTCAGACAACGATGGGCCGCAACCGGTCAGTAGAAGATTTAATAGTAGACCCTCCCAGAGAAGCTGATATATTAGATTGGGAGTTGAGTAGAAGTGTATGAAAATATAAATAATTGAGAAAAAAAAGAAAAAAAGTATCGTAAATAAATTTTCTTATTTTAAAAAAAATGTTATTAAATAAAAGGATTTACAGTATAAATCTTTTTTTCTTTAAAATTTAATATTGTAGATTCTAAATAAATTAAGTAGCATATTTAAGTCCGAATCTTGTATATTTTTTTTATTTTTCATTTTTTGTATTATTTTCTGAGAATGCTGAGGAAGATATTTTAATAAATTTACAAAATTTTTTGATATTACGTTTAATAATTCATTTATATTGTTTATTTTGTTTTTCTTTTTATTTTTCTTTTTTAAGACTGATTCGATTACAGGTAATATCTTTAATATTGTTAGTGTTTCATTTTCTTTTCTATTTTCTGATTTTTTATTACCTTCTGATTTAATAATTATTTCTTTCTTCTTTTTATTTTTTTTCTTATTATTTAAATTATCATCTTTATTTTTGTTATTTCTATTATTCAAATTATTATCTTTATTTTTGTTATTCTTATTATTTAAATTATCATTTTTATTTATTATTTCTTTTCGTGGTTTATAATTTTTATCGAATGTCATACATAAATATTCTATAAATAATTCATTTGCCCCCTTTAACAAATATGTCCTTAGATTGAATGTTTTAGCTTTTAAATTAAGTATTTTATCTCGTGTAAGTAATACACTATTTTTCTTTCTAAAAACTTTATCTAATATTTGATCATCATTAATTTCCATTTTTAATTTTGTTATATTTTCATCTATGACTATATCCTCTTCTATATCCATTTTATTAATATTAGTATATCCTTCAACTTCTACATTTATATTATTTTTTATTTTTTCGATAAAAGCTACTGCTAATCTAGATTCTACTGTTTTTATTTTGTCTAATTCATACAGAACTATCTTAGGAATACAGATAGATATATGAAAATTAAATTTATGTGATAATAAACATTCTATAATGGAATAATCATGAATAAGAATGTTTGTATCTATAATAATGTTAACTATGGTATCAATATCCATATTAAAATAGGGGTTGACGTAGATTTTAGAATGACGGTAAAAAATTATTCAAAACAAAATTATTTTTATAGATAATTTGATGTTTGTGCGAATGTAAGAAAATTTTTAAATGTTATAGAACATGGTTTATAGTTTATTTAATTAATAGAATCATTTAAATTTAATTGTTAAATATACAGAATTATTTAAATATAAAATAATTATACAAGCATAATTTAAAAGATTTGAGGTTAAAGTAAAATTTATTTGTAAATTTTTCTTTGCAGTTATCAAAGTTATTCAGAGATTCCCAAGATTTTTTAAATCTCAAATTAGTTTTTAATTATTATTTTCTTTTATTTAAGAAAGATAGATTTCCTTAACATATATATTTTTTGAGAAGATTAAAACCCATAAAAACGTCATAACAGGACAGTAAAACCGCATGCTAACTATAGTAGATGATATTATGTTCGTTTTCAACTATCTTTTTGTTAAAATAAATAAATCTTAAAGATAGATATATTGGTGTATTAATTTATTAAGATATTATTGGTGTTTATATTCCCCTTAATATAGGGGTATATATTCTGTATTTGTTAACAAATAATTTATGTTTATGGTTAAAATACAACAATATTACATGTATATCTTATTTTTGTGAATATTTTTTTCTTCTATTATGAATAGTTATTTCATAATATTCTAGATAATAAAGTAAGATGAGATCAATGCATGTATGTAACGAGATCGTTAGTACAAATTATTCATATTTCAAAAAACCAACAATTTCAGATCATAATGGGCCGATTGTTTTGATATTAATTAAAATTTTATCAAAAAATAATAATAATTTCAAAAAAATCTCCCTTTTTGGGCATAAAATATTTTTTTTAAAAACCAAAAAAAACCAGGGACCTATGAAGAACGATAAACTTGATATTTTCAGAACCTCGATATTTTTGGTTACTGCAATGTTCGGTGTAGGTATAATTTCATTACCCAAGGCATTTTTAAATGGCGGATATCTTCTATCTTTTCTATTCTTAGGATTAATTGGTTATTTTACATTTATTTCGTTCAGTTGTTTGGCGATCTCAGCACATATTTTAGGGGAAAATAAAAGAGAGATGACATATTTTGACGTTTGTAAAAATATCCATCCTTCCATTGGTATATTGTTAGAGTTTGGTGTAATGTTTGGTGCTATAATGACATGTAATATATTTTTGAAATATATAACAGATTGGATAATTACTATCTTATTACCTGTGGTAAATTTACACCTTTCAAGATATTGGGTTGCGGCAATTATTCTCCTGCTCTTGTTCGTACCATCAATACAAAAAGATTTTAAACGATTACAATTTGCTGGATATTTGTCAATAATTTCTTTTATATCATTATTTTTTATTCTGATTTATTATTTTATAGCTTTAGAAAAACCAAATATTCCTATAAAACCTATAGGAAACAACATAACTGCTGGAATTGGTCCTTTGTTATTTTCATTCTCCGCACAGATGAATGCCATTAATATTTTTAATAGACTAAAAAATCCAACCATTAGACGATGCTTCTATTTCTCAGGTCTTGCAATAATTATATCTGGTATATTCAATTTCAGTGTAGGATTTTTGGGATATTTTACTTTTAGAAATTATAGTAACATCGATATAATATCTTTAATCTGTATAGCAGATAGCCCTGGTGCAAAAATGATACAACAAACGTGGGATAAAAAGCTTATATTATCAAAAATTGCTGTTTTTTCATTTTGTATTTTATTATCATCAGGATATTGCATTAGAATGAATCCAGCACGAAGATCTATCATGAATTTACTTTCTACTATCATAAAAAAAGAATTTACAGAAAAAACAGAATTACAATTAAGAATTCTATTTACACTTTTAATTTTTGCTATAAATTACATAGTAACCGTTTGGAATATAGAAGCAGATGTTTTAATTTCGATGTCAGCATGCACATTATCCCCCATAATTTGTTTTTATTTGCCATCGTTTGCTTATTTAAAAGCCACTAATTATAAAAAGTCATTATTTAAAAATTTAGTAATTTTGAATATTTTTTGTGGAATATTTATTATGATTTTTGTAATGTATGGATTGATATTTCAAAGAAAATAAATTATATTTATTTTAAAAATATAAAATTTTATCACGTAATTTAAATACAATAATTTTTTATTATTCTGTAATTTATTTTGAAAGATATTTTTTTCAAATGATCCAAACACCTTAGAAACACCAATAAAATAAGTAGGTGAAAGTTTTCTCCTTTCATGGTAGAGAAAGAAAAAATATATCTTCATTAATATTTTAAATAACTTTTATTTACATATAATATTTTTATGGTATCTGTATTACGCCAGATCTAATTTTATAGCAATTTTAACATCTTCTTCAATTCCATATATTAAACAGTATTTATCAAAAATACACATAAATATTTCTCCATCTAACATTTCTAAATATTTAAAAGATTTTCTATTTACTCTGAATTCTAATCTTTCTTCTATATTTGTTTTTATTTTGAAAATAGTTTTAAAAATTACAATATCATCATTTAATAAAATAACAATTGATTCTTTTTCTATAATAATAGTTGGATTAATGCTATCTTTAAGATAAGACATATGATTTATAATATCTTTATTAAGTTTTATTGTTTTTATTGGCTCTCCTATGGTAATATCTGGATAATCTTCAAAAGTTTTAATAAATCTAAAAACTTCAAAACTATTCTTTCGTATTGAATATGTAAGAAATGTTTCTTCTTGAGCCTCAGGAAGTTCTAATGGGTTATTTCCATTATAATCACTAGATTGTATTTTATTTACTTCATTTTCTGTTTTTATTTGTATTCCGGATTGCATAAGATTTGTGTCTTCTAAAATTGTTAAAAAATCGGATGTCTTAATTGTAAAGATTTTATTAGTAAATTTAGGAATTTCTATGAATAGATTGTCGCATATAAGATAATTTGGTTTGATTGTTACATAATCCGTATATTTATGTAATAAATTTGCTTGTCGCTTTAAAATTGGGGAGCTTACAAAATGTGTATTAGAAAGCATCATGGATAGAAAAATAAAAATATATTAAAATTATTTGTTAAATAAAATAACTTGTCAGAAGAATATAATATCATTACTCAATAGAAGCACGAAAGTTAAAAGTTCTTCATTATCCCAGCAAAAATAAAATAATGTAAACTTTTATATTTAATTTTTTAATAATAACTATTTTATTATAATCAGATTTATTGAATAACCTATAATCTGAAATCAATGAATTCTTTATGTAACATGACGTTTTCGCAGTAATTAAACTTTCCATATATGCATGTATATCATTATAAATTATATTTTCGAGTATTATAAATTTTAAGATGGTTGATTTTAATACCATTTCATATAATGATGAAAATTATAACATTATTTTATTGTAGTATCTGTATACCAATAATCTATACAAAGATTGTAATTATAATAATAGACTTCGTAGGAAATTTGACTAAAATACCTCTTATGCATATTCATTTATTTTTAATCAAATAGGGTTTATTTCTTTCTAATTATTATAAATAAATTTTCAAAACCCATATTTTACTTTAAATTATTTAATTGTATGTTTGTATCATTGGTTATTTTTATATTACGTAAAAAATTGCTTTTTGGATTATAAATTTTTTTTTCTAAAAATTCTTAAAAATTTCTCACCCTAACAATGAGTGAAGAAGTTTATATTGGTGAAGTTTTACAAACATTAGAAAAGACTGGACCAGGTGGTGGTTTAACTATGTGTCAAGTACAATTAAAAGATCAGAAGAGAACTTTATACAGAGCAATTATGGGTCCTATTGCAGTAGGAGATTTAGTAGCATTGTTAGATTGTGAGAGAGAGCATAGAAGAGGAAGATTTTAAAAGTTGAATGAATAAAATATCTTAATTTTTAAATTTATTTTTTATGCTTTAATTTCCCCATGAAAAAATATTCTATCAGCAAAACACTCGATAAAAGATTGTCCCCTGAATATATTTCATATAGGCGTGCGTGGGGTGAAACAGAGGTTGCATATATCGAAGGGTGGTCTGCAATAGCCATAGCAAATAAAATATTTGGTTATAATGGATGGTCATCAACAATCAAAGAAATTAAAATAGATTTTATCGAAGAAGTAAATAAAAAATTTATTATATCGGTATCATGTATTGTAACAATCACATTAAAAGACGGCACACAAAGAGAAGATGTAGGGTGTGGTAGCTCAGAATCAAAAAATAAAATTATAGGAATAGAAAAAGCTAAAAAAGAGGCTGCAACAGATGCTATAAAAAGAACATTAAGACAGTTTGGTAATGCATTAGGAAACTGTTGTTATGATAAAGAATATTTAGCATTCATTAAAAAAAATAGAAAACAAACAAAACCCAAATTCAATTCAAATGATCTTTTAGATAGAAATTTTATTTATGAAAATCAAGATAGCAGTGAAGTAGATATTTTAGCATCGTTTAATAGTGAAGCTTACAAAGATAAATAAAAAATATTTATTATGTTTCTTGTTTCCCATAGAGAAGGAAGAACATATTTAACCCACCCATTACTAGAATCTAGTATTAACTATAATTTTGGTCACCGAATTTAGTAATAAATTATAATTAAGTTAATATTTTCTCTTCCCTTGGTAGGAAACAGAATAAAATTATAATTATTTCTCGCGGTTGCTATATTCATATGATTTCAATTAAATTTTTTAATTCATATTTGTTTCTTTTATCTAAATTACTCTGTATGCCTATAAGTTAGATAGAATGTGTAAATAATTATAAAATTGTTTTGTTTCTTACCGGAGAAAAAGAAAACCCACAGTTTGTCTATTATTAGGATCATGTTATCATTACATTACCTAGGCAATAAATGTTAAAATTATATTTTAAAATATATTTTATTTCCGTATAAACCATATGCTTATCATAAATAGTTTTATTATACGTATACATTTGTTATAATATTCTATGACTGCAATAATGATCGATAAAAAATATATTAAATGAATAATACTTATATATAAACTCTATAATCCATTTGAACATAATTATTTAACCACGGAATAAATAATACTAACAATTTAATTTATTTGATATTTTAATTTCAAAATAATAGCCCTTAATGAAAAAACTCGAAACACAAAAACTAAATGGAAAGCTTTCTAAAATACCTGAAATGAACGCTCTTAAACAGCTTAAAAAACAACCTAAGCTTCTTATTGTAAGCCCTGTACAAGTATTAGTAATGTCTCTTATATTTGTTGGACTTGTCTTCTTCTTCCATCTTTCAGCAAGATTTATTTCTACAGGATCTATATACCAAACAGTATTTTCTATATTAGTATTAGTTGCATCTATTATATTCTCTTATTCGATGTTGAGGTGATTTATTAAAAATTCTTTAAAATAATTGAAATTGTGTTAGGATTTTATATTTATTTTAAAATATGTGTGTGTATAATTTATTTTTATAATTTAATTAATTCATTCTATAAATACTATTTAAATTCTTTTATTTTCAAATGAAATGCTTATAACTAAGAAGGAATACTTATGAATAAAAAATTTATTTAAAAATATATTATTTTTATGCAAAACAGAAGAAATATAATTAAATTTAAATATTTATGCTATATATTTAATTGAAATGATTTATCTAAGGGTAATATATCTATTGTACGCAAACATCTAACATTCTGAAGCATAATGTAAGATGAGATTAATATATATATAGTTATATATATATTAAAAAGGAAATAATTGATGTATTTACCAAAAATTGACAAAGAATGCCTTTCCCTTTAGAAATATTTAAGAGGTTAAATAACATATGAATATTGTCTTTCATTACAAAATTTTGATAAAGGTTGTTTGTTAAAATTTACTTTTAACAAATCACAAGGGAATAGTACCTTATGATTGATATATCACTATCAAATAACAGATCATTTTTATACCCGGAAAACAATAATAGCGAACCTCGTTAATACAAGCTTAATATATCATTTAAGTAATTAAATAGTTTTAGAATATAGTATGGTGCAATAAATAGTGATAAGTAAAATTAAGTAAAGACACGTAACAATATAATTATATTTTCTATAGAAATGATATTTTAGTATAAGATCATTTCTGTGTTCAATAAAATTTTCTTATATGTAAATAGTTTTTATATATTACAAAAATCATTGTTACTTATTCTTGAATAGAAAATTTACTTTCTATTTTTTCATGGTTTAATTTTTCTATGTAAAATCATTATTCTCTAAAATCGATTGAAAAAAGTAAATATAAAAGGAGAAAGAATCAAATTAAAAATTAACCTCAAATATTCGAATTTTCATTGCACAAATTAATTTATAAAAGGAAATATGATTAACCAATCATAATATTATTTATATAAAAAACAGAAAATTTTGTTTCTATGTCTCCTTCTCCTTATCAATTTTTAATCTTTGTTTCTATTTTCTTACATTCTCAATCAAATTTTTTTCTATAAAACAAAAAAATTGATACAGGGGTATGGCAAGAGATCCACTGAAAGAAATTCTTCAAAGTAACAAAAATTATGGACGTATGTACAATATTCCACTCAAACATAGTGATTTTTTCAGAGAAGCACGCAGAATGGACTTAGAATACTTTGGTTTGACATTTTCACAAAGAATGATAGCCTTTGTATCTTGTATGGTTGTTGGTGTATTGTGTTTTATATATGCATTGTTCAATATTCCAAGCGCAGTATTCAGACCATCTAAATTCGCTTTTCCATATGCTTTTTCTAATTTTCTCTTTTTCATGATGATAGGATTTATATTTGGATTTAGAACATATTTTAAAAATATAATGTCAAAGAAAAGAAAAGCATATACAATTGCTTTTCTTTGTTCTACATTGTTAACACTTTATGTAGCAGTAAAAGTACATAGTTACATAATTAATTTTTTCATGATGATTGTACAGCTTTGTTCGTTTTTAACATTTATGGTGTCTTTCATACCAGGTGGAACAAAAGGACTGTCGGGAGTAGTAGATATGATATTGAGTAGAGGTTAATTAAAGTACGATAGTAAACTTTTTATTTTTAAATTTTTTTTTGATTCATCAAATTACTTATTATGATGAAACAGTTTCGTATTAAATTATTTAAAGAGAAAATACACACATCATTCAAATGCCAGATGAGTATTTTCAAAGTCCTCGTTTTGTTACAATAGGAGATCTTGAAGAAAAACAAATTTTTTTCGATACTAAGAAATTCAGAGATAGATGTCACGGTGATGTCCCAAAATGCGATGCAATAATAAAAGGAAGAGTAACGAGAAGTCGAAAAGGATGTGATCATACGTACATTTATGAATCGGAAGATGGATACATGACTTTAAAAGCAAAAAAACATTTTATGAAATATAAAATATATCGTAATGATTGTTGTATTGCAGAATTACATTCTAATATATTTGGTAGCCATTATAGATTTTACGTACATGAATGTGAAAATTTAATAATTAATTATAAGTTTGGATTATGTAGATCCAAAGGTCCTCGAGAATTTGAAATTATATATTTGACAAAGAAATTCAATAGACATCTTATTGAATACTGGAAAGAAGATTATTCTGATCGTTTTAAAGTTCTTACGAATAGAAAGCCATTGTATTCTGCAGAAACGAATTCTTTCGTCCTTAATTTCAATGGAAGAGTTACTATGCCTTCAGTTAAGAATTTTCAAATAGTTCATCCTACAGAATTATCATCAGTTACACTTACTTTTGGAAAAATCGATAAAGATTCATTCGTATTGGATTATGGTCATCCCTGGTCACCAATACGAGCTTTTGGTATTGCATTAACAGCATTGGATTTCAAAGTGGGATGTGAGTAAAAAGGGGTTATGGCGTTTCAAATTGGTTTAAATAAACTTTTATAGTCATAACATTTTAATTAAAACAAAGGTTCTGGTTATTAGAGATTACCGTCATATGTGAATTTAATTTTTTTAAAACACATAATAAACTTTTAATAAATGGTTCGTATACATTGACTTCAAATTATATTATGTTATAGAGTCTTGGAAATTTATAACAAATAATATAATTTCTTTATGTGTTCTATCTTGATTTCATTCTCTTTATATTTTAAATTAAAAATAAAACAAATTCTTTAAAAATTTATCCCTTAATTATGCAAATGAACATATTTTCAGAGTATTACAAAGATAAGATAGAATCTTTAGAAGCAGAAATTGAGATATATAAAAAGAATATCGAAAGCTTAGAACAACAGAGAGATGAGATGACAGCAGCCACATGTAAAATCTACAAAGAGATATCAATGGTACAAGAACCCAGTTCAAATGTAGGAACAGTAATAAAGTTAATGGGTAATAATAAAGTGTTGGTAAAATTACAACCGGATGGTAAAATGTATGTAAATGTAGAAGAGTGCATTAAATATCAAGATTTGAAACCCGGAATGAGAGTATCGTTGAGAAGTGATAGTTATGCAATACATAAAATACTTCCAACATTAGTAGATCCTTTGGTTTCTTTGATGATGGTAGAAAAAGTGCCAGATTCAACATATGATATGATTGGTGGATTAGATGAGCAGATAAAAGAAATTAGAGAAGTTATTGAAATACCTATAAAACATCCAGAATTGTTTGAGAATTTAGGAATAGCACAACCTAAAGGTGTGTTATTATATGGTCCACCAGGTACTGGGAAAACATTACTTGCAAGAGCTGTGGCTCATCACACACAATGTAAGTTTATAAGAGTATCTGGATCTGAATTAGTACAAAAATATATTGGAGAAGGTTCAAGATTGGTAAGAGAATTGTTTGTTATGGCCAGAGAGCATGCTCCTTCCATTATTTTTATGGATGAAATAGATTCTATTGGTTCTACACGTACAGAAGCTCAAGGTGGTGATTCGGAAGTTCAAAGAACGATGTTAGAACTTTTAAACCAGTTGGATGGATTTGAATCAAAACAGAATATAAAGGTTATAATGGCTACCAACCGTATAGACATTTTAGACCCTGCACTATTACGTACTGGTAGAATAGATAGAAAAATAGAATTTCCAACACCTAAAGAAGAGGCTAGATTAGAAATATTAAAAATACATTCTAGGAAGATGAATCTGAGTAAGGGTATTAATCTAAAAAAGATAGCAGACCAACTTGTTGGAGCTAGTGGTGCTGAAGTAAAAGGAGTTTGTATGGAAGCTGGTATGTTTGCGCTTAGAGAACGTAGAGTTCATGTAACACAAGAAGACTTTGATATGTCAGTAGCCAAAGTAACGAAAGCATGCAAATCACCAGCAAGCGATTTAAAAAAGATACTTAAATAAAGTCTAGTAAAAATATTTTTTTAATTTTTTTTTGCCCTTTAAAATGAAAATTAACAAATTAAACAACGCATCCAAAGCATTATCCTACCCAGTTAAAAAGCTACCAAAGACAGAAAAGGCACCACTAACAGAAAAACAACAACGTTCCAAAGAATTAAAGAAATTTGCCATGTCAATAGCAAGAGAGGTTGGAGGTTTAGCACCTTATGAACTTAGAGCAACAGAATTACTAAGAAGAGACGAAGATAAGAGATGCAAAAAGTTTATGAAGAAGAGATTAGGATCATTAAAGATGGCAAAGAAGAAAATTGAATTATTAGCAGAAGAAATGAGAGCTTAAATTCTTAAAGATAAAGAGTTATTGGTAAAAGAAACGAGATCATAATTTCGAAATATTAGTAAAAGAAATAAAATCGTAATTTCAAATTACCAATAAAGAAGAAAATGAGATCATAATTTCGAATTACTAATAAAAGAAATGAGATCGTAACTTTCTTAAAGATAAAAAATTAAAACTTTTTAATCTCAATTATTTTTTTCATATATTCTATTATTTTTATGATCATACGAATATTTCATTGGATTGAATATGAATTCCTTCCCATCGTTATTTACCGCTATTAAATTACCCTCAAATATATCTTTCACCAACAATTGTATACCTTCATAAAATATATATTTTTTAAAATTATAATATTTTAAAATATCTTCTAAAACAATAAAATTATCATTCCGTAATAAATTCAAATACATATCTAAAAAATCATATTTTTGAATCCTTATTCCAGAAAGTTGTTCTACATTCGAATATATTTTATTAGATATTATTTTATTAGATACGCTATACCGTTCTGTACCATTTATATCTTTTATATCTTTTTTCATAGATATATCATCAAACGAATATTCTTCATAATATAAATTTATACCTATACCTACAATAATATAACCATCTACAATATCTACTATTATTCCAGATATTTTATCTTCTTCAACCAATATATCATTAGGCCATTTTATAGAAGCATTAACACCAAACTGTTTCAATGTATCAGAAATTGTTATCAAATAGTTTATATATACTCCATCTACGTTTATATCGCTTATATTTATATTATTTATATTTATATTCTTATCATTTATATTATTCCTATCAAAATTTATATCACTTATATCAAAATTTCTATCACTTATAATATTTTTATCACATATAGATATTGGTTGTGCAATAGAAAACATAAGACACCCATTATAAGATTTCCAATTATTATTTATTCTCCCTCTTCCATGTGTTTGATATTTAGCAACAACAACAACATTTCTAATATCTTTATCTATCTTATTGTATATCAATGATATATTATCTTTAAGAAAAGATTGTGTTGATGATAATATATCATATTCATATATTATATTATTTTTATAATATCTTGTATTTGTAGGTTTATTAGTAGATAACATATGAGGGATAGGTAATCAAATATTAAATATCTTATAAGATGTATTATAAGTATATTAGATTATAGTTTATCAAAGTATTGTATAATCTAGAATATTTAATATTTAATTATCATCATATAACATATAACATATAATAAATATTTTATATATTATATCATAACATATCACATATATTATATATAACAATAATACTATTATCTTTACATTTATTTTAATATATCATTTTATCTTATATCTATTTTATCTATTTATCTTATATCTGTTACATCTGTTTCATCTTTATTATATATATAATTTTATAACAAACATATAATGATATATAAAATAAATCCACATATAAAACAATTTGTAAAAGAATATGAACAATTAATAAATAAATATAAAGATAATAGAATTATTGTGCACAAAAAACAATGTAGTAACTGTGATATGAGTGATAGTAATGATATAAGTAATACGAGTGATATAAACCATAATAAACATATAAATATAGATCATACTACTAATATGAATGATACAGAGATTATGAAACTATTATATACATCATATAATGATAATACAGATATATTCTTACTTAAATTATTATTTATATCTAATACATACAAGATAAAAGATAATATACCATTTATAAATCATAGTATATCAAAATCTAAATATAATAAAATAACAGCGTATATAGGAGCATCGTTAATAGAGAACAATAATTATGATAATAATAAAGGTTATGATGGTGGTAATAACAAAGATAGTAATGATAATAATAATTATGATAGTAATGATAATAATAATTATGATAGTAATTATAATAGTAGTGATATTAATAATATTATAACTAACACTACAACTAACACTACAACTAACAATCATATTACAACCAACAATACAACTACAACTAATAATACTAAAAATGAACTATTATTAATGACGAATACATTAAAGAATGATTTTTTATCTTATGACACTCTATATAGAATATTATCATCTAATTTCATAGCCAATTGTAGATGGAAATTACCTGAATTAGATTCTGTATTCCAAATAAAACAAAATAATAATAAAATAAATAATATGAATAGAAAAATAGATAGTAAACAAGAGCTTATAGCATGGTATAAGCTTACAGGTAAAATTGCAACAAGAAAATATAATGAATTGTTTATAACGTTACAATTAATAATAGATAGATTAGGTTATTATGATAATCTATATAATAGTATTAATAATGATAGCAATGGTAGTATTAATAAAGATAGCAATATTAATATTAATAATAATACTACTATTACTAACAATATTAATAACTTAACTAATAATAATGCTACTACTACAGATAACATAAAAAATAATATAATGATGAGAAAACAAAAGCATATAGATTCTGTAAAAGAAAAATATCATATTCTTAAATTACCTACATATAAAAATAATTATAAAAACAATAAACATAATAGAAATTATAAGAAAGTTAATATTAATGGTAATACTCGTAATACTAATACTAACAACCATATCCATACTAACAATACTCATACCAACAATCACACACATACCGCTAACAATCACAATCATATTAAGAATGATAATATAGTAACATATAATAATAATAATTATATAAAATTAAAATTATTACAATTATTACATCACGTAGATCGTATAGGAAATAATCTTTATAAAACAATAGAAAAATATATAAAGATTAGTATTATTAATATAAATAATATAGAATTAGCAGTATCATTAGAAGCATGTAAGATTATATTAAATAAATATAATAATAATAATGATATAGATGGTAATAGTTATATGAGAGATGTAGATGTAGATGATAATGATAGAGATAATAATAATAATAATGATAATATATATAATAACAATCATACTAATACTATTAATAATACTAATAATAATCATATTAATAATACTACAGATATAAAGAAAGTATATACATTTATAACAAATCTATTAACATCTAAGAATGATAATTATATAGCTATAGGATTAAATATATGTAATAAATATAATATACTAACATCTATAGCTATAGATAAATCTTTTAAATATTATAACAATTATAATAATCATATTGATAGTAATAAGTGTGATAGGAATAATAAGTATATTGATAGTAATAAAAATAGTATTAATAATAACACTCATAGTAATAACACACATATAAATAATATAAATATGTATAATAGAATATATAAAGATATAGATATAAACTATGAATCATTAATAAAATTAACAAATGAAAATACTTATAAAAGAATATATGATAAGATAATAGAAATAGAAGAATATTATTCTACCAATAAGGATATAGATAATGATAATAAGATTATAGATAAACATAATGATAACGGTGATAATACTATAGATAATCATATAGATATTAATCATATAGATAAGAAGGTGAATATAGATTTTAATAAATATAATGAATCATTAAATGATATAACCAATACTACTACGTATACAAGTATAGATATAGATTATAAAGATACAGAATTATTTTATAATGGTATAAAGTTTAATACACCTAATAATTATGATAATATAGAATATATAGATAGTAATAGTAATACTAAGAATACTATTAATACATCTATTAACAATACCAATCAAACTAACACTCATACCAATCACACTCATCAAATTAATAACAATCGTATTATAAATAATATATTGTATAATAAGCTAATGAATAAAATATATTCTATAGCTTCTAATACCTTCATACATACATCTATACATTCTAATATTAAAATATTATATTCTCTCAATAAGAATACTATAGATAATATATTTAAAAATAAAAATATAAATATTATTAAGATAGAAGATAGATTATTATATTATTATATTCTATTAAACAATAACAATAATAGAGAGTGTGATAGTAATAAGAGTGATAATATGGGTGATATAGAGAGTAATAAGGATGATAATAGAAATGATAATGATACTACCAATACTACTAAGAATATTACTAAGAATATTAAGAATATAAAAGAAATAGAAGATGAGTGTATAAAGAATATAATAGTATTATATTATATAATACAATAGAATATATTATATCTTATAGATTTATATAATTATCTTGGTGATAATAGTAGTAGTAGATATGATGGCAATAAGAATGGTAGATATGATAGTAATAATAACATTACTACTAATAATACACGTATAAATAATAATATTACTATCAATAACAATATCACTACTACTAATAAGATATTAAATAATATATTAATTATGAGTATTATATCTAAGTATAAGATATTTATATTATCTAAAGAATATATTTTATATTATACCATAGATAATAATAATATTATATTTTATAATAATAACAATAATATTAAAATATATAAATATAATAAATATGATGGTATATGTGATATGTATGATATGTATGATAGAGATAATAAATATGATATAGGTGATATTACTAACAATAGTAATAAAGATAGTATTACTAACACTAAAGATAATATGAATAATATAACCTATACTAACCCTAGTACAAATAATATATTTAATATAAAAAATAATATTATAATAGAATATAATAATAAGATATATTATTTTAAACAATAGAGATTAATAAATAATAAATGTTTATTATACGTATTACTTCTTATTAGCTTATAATACTATTATTATCACTATCATACTCACTCACTTATATGCTATTGATATACTCTTCTATTCTTCTTATTATAATTATATTATTATTCTTAATAGAATGATAGAATATAATATATTTTAATATTCTTATAATATTTATATTTATTTTATTATCCAATATATAATTATTTATTATATTTCTTAATCTATAAATATATTCTATAGGTAATACATATGCTATATCTTTTATTATATTAATATCTATTATATTAGTTATAGTATTATTGTTAATGGTTGATATGTTGTTAGTAGTATTAGTGGTTGATATAGTAGTATTGTTAGTAGTTATATTGGTTGATATGTTGTTAGTAGTAGTATTGATACTATTATCTATCATACTATTATTATTACCATCTACCATCCTATCACTATTATTGTTATTAAATATATTATAAATATTATCAATATCATTTATATCTATCAAATACATTAATATTTCTATATAATTATTCTTATTAATTATCCTATCACCATACTTATTATTATACTTATTATTATCTATCATATTACTATATATCTTAGTATTACCATATATATTACTATCATTTATATGTATATTATATATAACAATACTATCTAATGTTAATATCTTTAATAATACCTTACTGTTTATATCTATTATCTTTATACTATTCATATCATTTATATATATACTATTACCATACACATATATATTACTTATAGTGATAGTATTGTTAGTAATAGTATTATTAGTAGTAGTGATAGTATTATCATATCTATTAATGTTATTATTACTATCATATCTATTCATACCATTACTACTTATACTACTGTTATATCTACTATAGCTACTAATATAATTATAATTTATATCTAACATAGTTATACTATCTTCTGATAATATTAATATATATTTATTATTAATATTTATATCTTCTATATCTTTATCATGTGTATATGTATTCATTCTATTCTTAGTAATAGAATATGTTATTATTTTATTACCTTCTATAGTATATATAATATTATTATATATATTTATTCTATTAAGCATATAATCTATAGGTATACTATCTATTATCTTATTTATATTATAATTATATATAAATATATTACTATTAGTTGTAGTAGATATAGTGGTATGGTTGTTAGTATTGTTAGTATTATCACCATCTATCTCTTTATCACCCACACTCACATCAGATCTTTTATCATATCTTTTATCAGTAGTATTATTATAACTATAAATATATAATAGATTATTATCTATAGCTGTTAATGTTATATTTATATCCATCTTAATATCTTTAAATATTATTAATTTATTTCTATTACATAATAATATTCTATTATCTGTAGTAGTAGCTATAATTATATTATTCTTATAATGTATATTAGTAATTGTAGTGATAGTATTGTTAGTAGTAATGGTAGTATGGTTAGTATCTATCTTATTGTTATCTACTTTAATACCTGTATTACTGTTATCTAATCTGTTACCTGTATTATTATGTCTTAGAGTATAGAATATACCTTCTGAATATACTCTTATTCTACCATCACTACATCCTATAGCTATCTCTTTATTATCTATATCCATAGCTGTTATATCTGTCAATGGTAGAGTATATATTATATCTTTTTTATTATAATCATATATATTAAAACTATTATCATTTATTAATATTATATTATTATTAATTACTCTCATATCTTTAAATATCATATTATTATCATTTATATGATTTATAGTATGGTTGTTAGTAGCGATATTATCGTTTATATCATTTATATCACTATTATCATTTGTATTGTTAATAAAATATACTTCTTCGTTATTAAGATAGAATGATATTTTATTATCTGTAAGTATTATTAAATATTCTTTATATTTATTTATAGATAATATATTATCTTTATAGATATCATTAGTATGTTTATTAGTAGTATGGTTATATGTATTATTATTATCTATATCATTATTATCATATGATAGTATCTTAATAATATTATATTCTTTATCAAATGTATAATATTTATTATAATTATATACTATAATTTTATTATTATATGTTATTACATCTATGGTACTTTTAAATTTATATATTACTTTTACTTTATTGTTTGTATTATTATTGTTAGTAGTAGTGGTATGGTTGGTAGTATGGGTAGTATTACTATTGTTAGTAGTATTATTATCATTTATACTACTATTATCACTTGTTATATCATCTATGTTATAGTAATATAGAATATTATTATCTGTTAAGAATAATAAATTATTATTATGTTCTATTATTCTCTTAATGGTATTATTAAATAATATTCTTTTAATAAGTTTAAAAGGCTTATAATAATTATTAGATAGAGTATAAAAATATATATACTTACTATCTGTTACTACTATTATATTATTTATATGATTGTTAATATTATTGTTGTTGTTAGTAGTGGTAGTATTAATATTGCTATTGTCTTTATTATTGTTATTATCATCACTCTTACTATTATCAGTGTTACCATTCTCGTCGTTACCGTCATTACCATTATTATTATTATTGTTATGTTTATTCGATATAATGTATATATTAGGATTATCTATTTTTATACTTCTTTCTATGTTATTATCTATTACATATAATCTATCCGTGGTTGTTGTATATATAATATTATCTACTACTATTAGATTGGTTATATTATTCTTTATAGAATGTATATGTGTTATTTTATTATTGTATAATTTATATATGTTATTCTTTGTATTAAAGTATAATATATTATTAGTATTAGTAATATTAGTGTTGTTAGTTGTTATATTATTATTGTTGTTATTACTCTTACTTATTTTATTATCATCTTTATCATCTTTATCACTTCCACTCATATCACTATTATTCTTACTTATTTTATGCTTACTTATTTTATTATATGTTATGCATAAAATATCTGTATTTGTTGGTATATTATATTTTATGCTATCTGTAGGTATATTAATTTTTACATTTAATTTTTTATGCGTGTAATCGTTATCTGTATATTTCTTTCTTTTTATCATTTGGGATAAAAAATAATTATTATAAATATTATGATAGTAATGGTAATGATGGTAATGGTGATAAGAAGAATAAGAGTAATGATGTGATAATGATAAAAAGAATAAAATATATTATAATAAATAAACTATTATTATAACCATAAACAACTGTAAATATATTATAATACTAAACAACTATAAAATATATTATAACATTAAAATATATTACATAAAAATATTATTTCTTTTCTTCAAATAATGAATTATTACCTTTATCTGTATCATTGTTATAATTTAATAATGCTTCAAATGGATTGGTACTATCATTACCGGATAATGTATTAAATAAAGATTCTTCAGATTTTTTCTTTTCCTCTGTAGTAATATTAGGTATATTACCAAATAATGAAGTATTTGTATTATTTGTACTAATAGATGGATTAAATGTATTACCCATAACATTATTCGTATTCATTGTATTACTTAGATTAAACGGTGTAGTAGTAAACATTGTATTGCTTATATTGTTTATATCGTTAGTTGTACTAGCTGTATTACTTGTATTATTTATATTACCTATACCGTTACTCATATTACCTATATTATTATTTATATCACTTATATTATTATTTATATTATTAAAAGTTAATGTTTCATTTCTTTTAAACAATGGTTTTTGTACATTTATTTTTCTTTTACTATTTTCAAATGGATTAAACTGTGGTTGTAAGAATGATGGCATAGTATTGTTTGCATTGTTGTATTCTGATGTTGTATTTTGTTGTTGTGGAATATTAAATAAAGATATTGGTTTTATAGGTTGTGGTTCTTCTGTCTTAATTTCTTGTGTATCTTTTTTAAATAATGATAAATTTTCTGTAATATTTTTTGATTCAGATATTATATCTTTCTTCTTATCTTCCTGGTTAAATGTAAATATTACATCTTTTTTTATTTCATTATTATTTTGTTGATTGAATATAGACGGCTTTTGTTGTTCTTTTTCTTTGGTTAATTCAATCTCTTCTACTTTTGGTTCTTTAGGAATATTGTTAAAAAGGTTAGATGTAGCTTCTTTGGTGATATTATTAAAAATACTTGGTGTAAGTTCTTTAGAATCTGTTAGAGTATTACCAGTCATAACATTGTTTGATAAACCTTTATTATCTACTTTGGTATTATTAAAATTAAATGAAAATTTGGGTTTATTTTCGGCGTCTTTAGTTTCTTCACTTGTAGATAGATAATCTGTTTTTATTTCTTCACTAAAACTAGAGAATAATGGTTTATCATTTATTTTATTATCTGATTGTATACTCACACTCTCGCTTATCTCTGGTTTATCATTAGATTGTATACTTATACTTTCATTGATTTCTTCATTCTTAATTTCTTTTATCTCTGGCGTCTCGTTTATTGTAACTTGTTTAATATTATTCATATCATTATTTATCATTATCTTCTCTTTATCATATTCATTTCTAATTTCATTCTCTCTTTTATTATATTCAAACAATTCTTTAAACCCTTTTTCATATTCTTCCATAAGTTTATTATCTGCTCTTTTCAATTTATTCTCCAACTCTCTCACATCTTTCTCTATACAATTATTATCTACATTCTTTAATATTACATCTTTTATTTCATTTAATACATTTATCTCTTTAATCTTATCACTCTTATTATAACTACTATTTATTATCCAATCAAAAGAATTCGTACGCAATAGATCATTATGAGAATTATATCTGTTAATATTATTTTCTCTTTTTACAACAATATCAGTCAATCTCCTTATTATATCTTTTACAAGATTAATATATTTCTGTTTATAAATATTATTTATATCCGTTTCCATACATCTAAAACAATTATTTTCTGTAGATACGGATAATATCATATCTGGTCTATGGTTATGATATATTTTATTAACTTTATTATTATTTCTTACTAAATTGTTAATCTTTACCTTATTTTCATTATTATCCAAATAACTCATTGCACCATATGGATATATACGTTCATATTCTCTTCTTATAAAATTTTCATATCCTGCTATTCCTGTTATTGATTCTTTCATGCCTTCATCTATTATAAGTTTATGCTTGAAAATATCATCCATATCTTCTATGCGTCTTTTAGATTTTTTAAGCAATGCATCACCAATAGCAGCATCGTTAAGAGAACGTTGGAATATTTCTCTAACTGAAAGTGATGTTTCCGCAACAATATTCTCTAGATTATCTGTATCAAGTGTAGTTTTTATGGGATTTTCATGTGTGTTGGGTTTGCGTCTTTTGTTGGATGTTTGTTTGGTGAAATATGTGCGTAGCATAGATGATAGGTAATTAAACATTTAAGGGTGAAAATAATATTTTTATTTTTTATGTTTGTTGTTGTAAAAGAGGTAAAAAAGAATAAAGCAATAAAGGAGTAATATGGATAACAGAATATAACTTATGATACATATTATTTAAGTAGAATTTTATGATCTTTTTTAGAATAATTTTTTATCATTTACAGAAATAAATATTTAAATATAGTATACTATTAAATTTAATAAATAATTACAATTGAATGTTTTCTCAAAATTAAATAAAAACAAACAAAATATTTATGTATTTTATATATTTTATGTATTTTATTCATTTTTATTTTTCTTATGCTCTTTTGAACTTATTATTCTCCTTCGGTGCATAAATCCTAATTTAGGAATCATGACCATACACAATGATATAAAACATAATATAAACATTGTATTATTCCATTTTACTAGATGATTTCCCAAAATAAATAATATAACGGGAAATAATCCTAAAAACCACACAGTTTCTGTATTCTCCAACTGCTCTACCATCTGTTCCCAGAATGTATGAGTTACATATCTAGAATCAAAGGGATCTCCTATTATACAATGGAAGAATATAAAAGTTGCCATATTATATGTTAGTATGGTTAGTTGATAAGATAGATTGCGTGAAAAAAGCTGTGCGTAAAGTATGTTCACGAGGAATGTTATAAGAATATGAGAAATGAAAGATCCTCTTTGAAATGTCCAGGCTACATTTTGTGAAACGCCACTAGGTAGAAAATTTTCCATGAATATAATATTTCTTGTAATGTATATATAACATGTAAAACAAAATTTCAGTGAAACATATAAAAAATATTGACGTTTAAAAAAAGGTGGTGATTGTTTTGTAATGGTTAATATTCATTTAAAAATATTTGTGATGGTGATATTGTTAGAAGATAGACCATTCTTATTTAATACGAAAAATAAATTAAGGTATATAAATGTTTTAGAGAGTAATCATTATAGGCGTTATAAAAATCTAAAAACAAAAATGTTTTATAAAAATATATTATTCTTATAGGTGCAATTATTTGTAATATTATGATTTTTATAACATAATTAGTGATATAATAGAACCTAAATAATATGTTATCAATCAATTAAGATATATCAAATAGTAAATACACCATACGTAAAAATTCAATTTTCTGAATATAAGATAAATGAGATTAATGTATATAACAAAATTGGCCATTATAGGTATTATATACTTTAAGTAATTCAAAATTTTAAAATATATGTATATCAACCAGAAAAGAGGTTTTGCTTATAATTATAATGTTATAGGTAAAAACATGTTGTTGTTTATATTATATTTTATACGATTGAATGATTTTTTCAACAAAATATTAACAGTTAAATTTCATTTCATTTTTTATCCTCTATATGGATATTCAAGTAGCATTAAAAAATATCAAGAATAATAAAAATATTATAGAAACTTTTGAATACTTAATAGAAAACATTTATGAATATAATGATACAACATTATTGGAAATATTTAATAACATAAAAATATTATACTACAATAATACTAAAATAACAAACTATTGGATAAAAATATTATCTAAGATAAATTATGAACATGGTAAAACGGATTATAATCACATTATCGAAGAAAAAAGTGAAATTTCTAAAAATATAGAAAATAATTATAACAATGATATTTGTATTGTTTCTCAAATAAATGTAATTAAATATTTAGATTTATTTTTTTATACTGTAAATTCAGAAGAATGGGATATAACTGAACTTATAAATAAATATCAAGGATTATTGATTAAATACGGTGAATATTTAAATGAAGAGGATTTGAAAAATGTGGAAATAAAATATAAGAATGAGTTAAAGGAAGAAATGAAAATTTTGGATTTGGAATAATTTTTTATTTTATTAAATTTGTTTGATTTTTTTAAACATAAGAAAATTTATTTAAGATACTTTTTTTACACAACTATTTTGTATTTTCCAAGTCATCTCCCAATCTGATAGGTCAGCTTTTCTGAGGAGGATATACAACCAAATTTTCTCCTGGCCGGTTGCGGCATATCATGATTTTAGATCTTTGGTTTTTGGAATTAAATTTGTTTGGTTTAAGTAAAAATATTTATTTTTTATGCCCATGAATAAAAATATAGATGATTGTTTTGATATTTTTACAGATGAGAGTACTGTACCAGTAATTTCTCCTTTAGTAAACAGCATGGATGAAGAATTATTAATTGAAAGAAATAATTATGGTGATACTATACACGAGGTAGTGTATCCTAATGGTAAAACAAAGTTTGAACTTCTTTCACCTTCTGCTATGAATTTTTCTTTTGAATTGGATTTATTTCAAAAGATATCTATTTCTGCGATTAAGCATGATGAAAGTGTTTTGGTAAGTGCGCATACTTCATCCGGTAAAACGGTTGTTGCAGAATATAGTATTGCTATGGCTTTACTAAATAAACAGAGAGTAATTTATACATCACCTATAAAAGCTTTGAGTAATCAAAAATATAGAGAATTAAGTAATAAATTTGGTGATGTGGGTTTGATGACTGGTGATACCACAATTAATCCAGAAGCCAGTTGCATTGTTATGACAACCGAGATTCTGAGGAATATGTTTTACAGAGGAAATGAGATTATGAGAGAAATACATTGGGTGATTTTTGATGAAATACATTATATGAAGGATAGAGAAAGAGGGGTTGTTTGGGAAGAAACAATTATTTTATTACCTAGCCATGTGAGAGCAGTGTTTTTAAGTGCTACAATACCAAATTCGTTGGAATTTGCAAAGTGGGTGGCAACAATACACAAAATGCCTATGCATGTTGTTTATACGGAAAAGAGACCTATACCTCTGATACATTACACTTCTCCTCTTGGCGGTGATGGTATGTATAAAATAAAAGACGATGAAAAGTTTAATATTAAAAATTATACGCTTGCTTGTAAAGGATTAACAACTAGGAGAAAGAATGCAGAAGATATCAAAACATTAATATATTCTCTTGTAGAAAGAGAGTATTTACCTGTTATTGTATTTTCTTTTAGAAGAAAGGAATGTGAAGAATATGCAACAACTATAACAGATAATTTTTTAAACGAAGAAGAAAAGGAGACAGTCAGACTTATTTTTGAAAATGCATTAAAATCTTTAAGATCGGAAGATAGGTCTTTACCTTTGATACAAAATATATTACCACTTTTATTACGAGGGGTGGGTATACACCATTCTGGATTATTACCTATAATCAAAGAAGTTGTAGAAATATTATTTCAAGAAAATTTATTGAAAGTACTTTTTGCAACAGAAACATTTTCCATCGGATTAAACATGCCTGCTCGTGCCGTAATTTTTACTTCTTTATCTAAATATGATGGTATACAAGATAGAATCGTTAGTTCTGGTGAATATATACAGATGAGTGGAAGAGCTGGTAGAAGAGGGCTAGATAAAAAAGGAGTTGTAATAAGTTTATTATCAGAAAATATCACACTTAAAGAAGCAAAAGAACTTTTTAGTGGAAAGAGTGATAAACTAGATAGTGCATTCCATTTGTCGTATAATATGATATTAAACTTACTAAGAGTAGAAGGGTTGGATCCTTTATTTTTGTTAGAAAGAAGTTTTTTCCATTTCCAGAAAAAAGAAGAAATTAAAAAAGTAGAGAAAGAAATAAAAAGAATGTATAATTATTTACAGGAGAATAAAAAAGAAGGCTATGAAGATTTATTAATTAAATTAAAAGAGAGGGAAAATATTATTATGGAAAAAAATACAAATAGAAAGATTGAACGAGAACATTATAAAATAGGAAGAGTAGTGGATGTAATAATACCTAGAAATGGACCAGCACTTCGTATTAAAAACGGGGTGATAACTAAAATGTTTGAGACCAAAACAGAGATTACATTTCATGTTGATGATCAATTTAAATCGAAAATATTTCCATTAAATTATATAGAACATTTTTACCAAATGCGCTTAAAAGTTATAAATGCTGAAACTGTTGGAAGAAAATATCAAAGAATTGTAGAAGATTGTGATGATGCCATACTCAGGATTAATAAAGAAATAGAAAAAATGGATGGCTTTGTTCCATGGACCTGTTGTTACATATGTGATAAAAAAACAACTGAAGAGTGTATAGACGGTAAATGTTTGCCACAAAATGAGAAGAATGAATTTTTTTATTATGAAAGACTTAAAGACGAATACAATGAAAAAAATAAAAAATTAAGAGAACTAACTGAAATATATCATATGGAAGAATACAAAAAGATGGTACAAGTACTTAGAAGATTAGATTATTATAATGATGATGGTATAACAGTGAAGGGTAGAGTTGCAGCAGAAATATCAACGGGAGATGAATTATTATTAACTGAGATTATTTTCAATGGAGATTTTCTATCTCTTCCCTTAGAAAATATTTTAGCATTGCTATCATGCACCATATTTGAAGAAAAATCTGATGTTGTCGAAAACAACAAAAAAGATTTTGAGATTATAACAAATACTCTTAAGAAATTAACAAACGTTTTTGAAACATGTTCTCTTCGTGCAGATTATGATGAACTTATAAAGAAATATTCACCAGGTCTTATGAATACTGTAAAATCTTGGGTAGGCGGTGCTACATTTTTAGAAATTACAAATAAAACAAATGTGTTTGAAGGATCTATAATACGATGCTTTAGAAGATTAGAAGAATTGCTTAGGCAATTATCATCTGCTGCAAGAGCTATCGGTAATACTGAATTAGAAAATATATTTTCTTCTGGTATCAGTAAAATAAAGAGGGATATAGTTTTTGCAAATTCATTATATTTATAAACAAAATAATTAAATATTGAGTAATAAGCATAAATCCGGCATAGAAAAAGGTTAAAATTAAGATTAAACAAAAAATTATATAAGAGATATCCGTTATATAATACGAAATAATTTAAACATAAAAATAAAAAAGTTAGACTACATATTTTTTATTCTAATTTGTATTTCTTTCATCCTATGATTTTTACATGAACATTGCTATTTTTTTGCTTGGTAGCTATTATTCTCTTCCTTATTTCATTCTCTTTCTCTTTAAAATATATAATTATTTATTTTGAAACCCGTTTTTATTGCCTAATTCCTTAGATACTCCATCCCTGTTTGTTACTGTAGAAGATTCGTTTTTAATAAGTTCTGGGAAAACATTTTACTAAAAAAATGATTATCTCTCATCATTTAATGTAAACTTGTAGTTTTTACACACGATTTTCCTTTAATATAACTTTTATGTTGTTGATCAAATAATTATCTTTTTTTGTCTGAATTTATGGTTTTAGATACGAATATATTTTTTATAAGTTCATATTGCTTATTATTTATATATATAATAGTTTTTCCCTTTGTTTGGTATATCCATAATAATATAGGCACAATTAGATCATGTGTTTCCTTTTTATCGGTAAATTTATAATTCACTTTTTACTGATTCTTGTTTTTCTTTAAATGCGAATAAACATTATTTCCATTTTTAAATAATTTATGATGTCTTTTATTAGAAATAATGCTACGTTCTTTTTTCTATTGATGAAGCTTTTATTTATAGAAGTTTCCTGGCTGGTTGTGGCCTATCATTATCTATGTCCTTTAGTTCCTAAAGTATATTTAAATTTGTATTAATTGGTTTCATTACAAATATGCATTAATGTCATTTTACATTATGTTCCAAAGTGTTAGGATTTTGCGTATGGTGCACGTCGCCACACTCCCAATTTTATAAAAATTTCAAACCTCTTTGTATATATTGTTAATAACAGCACTTTCATTACAACATAATAAATCAAAGTAATTATAGTCAACCATGATTTTAAATGAAATATTCAATTGTTTTTTTAAAAAATCTCATATACATTTTCAAAAAAATAATTGTTATTATAGAAAATAAATATTGTTTTAAATTAAAAAAACTTCTAATAAATAAAACACACTTACAAAATTATAAAAATTAAAATACTATTAAAATGCACAATTTTATTTCTTAGATTCCAACATTTTATGATTTTTCTTTTTCTTATTATAAAGAGTGTTTAAATATTTAGTCATTGTAATAATAGTTCCATCCACTATAAAATAATTGGAAATAAGTTCATTAAGAATAAACATAGAATCACTGAACTTCTTATTCTCATCTTCGGATAAATCGTCAACACTTAAATTAACACATGTTACAATTTCTTTCAGAAGTTCTATAGATTCATCAGTAATTACGTTGTTTAATTTATCCACACAAATATGTAACAGATTGATAATATCTGAACGATCAAGGTCATGAAGAAGCGAAGCATTCGCATGAGAAATAAATATATCATAATCTTCATCTGTTTCAATAAGAGATATTGCTTCACTCATCTTCCCATTTTCTAATGCTGTTATAATCTTTTTATCCCTTGAATCAGTATCCACTAATTGTTTTGTTATTTCATTCATACTATTTTCTATCGCAGGAATTACAGATTGGGTAAAAATATTTCCAATACTCTTGAGAATTTCTTTTTTATTGGGCATTTCATTTTTCTTAATAACATCAATAATATTTTTTTCCATATTTTTTAATTTCTTTTCCAATGTTTCTTGGTTCTTTTTTATACGTTCCATTTCATCTTTCTGTGTTTTCATTATTTTTTGTAAAAGACGATCAAAGTTTTTATTGAGTTGTTCACTAAGTTTATCCAATAACATATTCTGTCTATTTTTTTCTTTGTCTTCTCTCTTTTTTATTTCTTGTTCAAATTTTTTAAATATTTCATTTTTACTTTCATCACTTACCATAGGGGGTTGAATTTTACATTCTTTTATTTTTGTCTCAATTGTCTCAATGGTAGAAGCTTTATTTTTTAAGGAGAATATGATATTATAAGCTATATCCTTATCATCAAGTAAACTACTTTCTAACCATGATATATTTTTTGCAACCTTAAAATTATATATCTCATAATTTTCTTTTATTTCTTTCAACAGTACAAATCTCTTAGAAATAATCTGATATATTTTTAATCCATTGTAATATACAAATAATAAATCATTTGCTGTACAATATAAACTTTCATCATTTATATTTAATTCATGATGTCTCTTAAATTTTTTGTCTATAAAATAAAGCATATCCTGATTTTTTACGACACCTCCACCTTTTATTTCTAAAATATTTTCTCCTTCTTCTTTTTTATCTCCACATATATCATATATAACATTATCTTGTATTATTAATGCTTCTTGGTTAAATTTAACTAATTTAGGCATACTGGTCTTTTCTAATCCCAATAGACTCTGATTGGAATTTAATAATATTTTATATTCATCATCCTCTTCAATTAAACAGACAATATTTTCATTGATAAATACCAAATCTATGATATCATCCATTCTACCAATTTCTTTCAAGATAAGATCATCCTCAGCTTCGATAGAAAAAAATTCTGCTGTTCTATTATGAAATAATATAGCTAGATTAGATCCTTTATTATAAAAATATACATCTTTTATATATTTCTTCATATCTACATATAATCCATTACTATTTTTTAGAATACAGATGGTAGTAGGATTTAAATCAAAGGCAATTGCATTATCATAAGCCTGTATAACGGTATTATCAAACCCTTCTTCAGAAAGAAAACATATCCGTGCACATTTATATGCATGAAGCTCAATAACTTCACCAAGTTCTAAAACTCTTTCAACATTTTCCATATCTGCTTCAGATACATACCCATAAGGATTAGTTACAGTATAATTTTTCGTATTTTCAAGCATAGAAATTTCTTTATGCATATTTTCAAATATTTGTTTCATTTAGAGGGTGTCAATAAATCCAAATAAAAAAACCACATTTAATATTTAAAACGTGTTGGTAAAATTGCTAATGATTTTTTAACATAAAATTTATATATTTTTAAAAGAAAGATATATTATTATCATTAACGCGAGGTATCTATTTCTTTTAAAAAATCATTAAAGTTTTCTAAATACATATTATTTTCCTCGTTATTAAAATATATGTTTTTGATTTCAACTCTTTCTTCTTCTGTACATTCCAATATAAATTTTATTATAAAATCATAACATTTCATTCTTTTACTTTTTAAGTATTTTCTACTAATTAAAAATATCATGATTATCATGAAATGAAATTTACTCGTATTATTTCTATTTGACTCCGTATTTTCTTTATTTTTATTAATTATTTTATTTAATTCTGGAATATAATCATTTTTGATACAAATATATGAAATACTATAAATTATTAATCTTTGTGTTATTTTAAAATCTTTTTTTCCTAAAATAGATACAATACACATTAAATAATCAAATATTGATATAATATTTCTTTTTGAAAAACCATCACTAATACAACTTAAAAGGATAAAGATATGTGGATTAAGCACTTTAATTTCTGATAAACGTTGAAATAACGATACAATAATCTTTTCTTTATTTTTATAGTATCTCATTAAATAATCTAAAATAATATTTCTTCTCTTAGAAATTATATTGTTATCTAGACACTCTATATTAAAAAGATAAAGATCTATTATTATATCATGTTTAACAATATTATATTTTTTAATTATAATATTCTTTTTATAACTTTCTTGAGTTTTCTTGTCATATTTCTCTTTTTCTGAATTATTAATAGTAATTTCTGGAAGAGATTGTTTTGAATAAGTATTTTTTTCTTGATAATTTAATTTTGTATTGTTTTTTTGATAATTTAATTCTGTATTGTTTTCTTCATTAATGTTATTTATAAATTCACTAACATAATTATCATCATCAGATTTTTTACAAATTATTTTTTCTCTATTTTTTATTTTTTTGTATTGTTGAATTAATTTAAAAGTGAATAATGTTAATTCTTCTTGTTTATTATATTTTGCTAATTGTTTTATAAACAATCTTATATTTGGAAATTTATTATTTGTAATAAAATCTATAGAATAAATTATTCTTTTCTCATCTACAATAAATGGAGTTATCATATTAAAATCCACCATATTTAAAATCACATTTGTATTTTGTATTAGATTTAAACCTTCTGTACCATTTTCTAAATCTCTGTACAAAGATTGTGTATTAAAATTTATTTTCATTATATTATCAGTGCTTAAATCTGGAAGTTCTTTATTATTATCTTTTAACAGTATATCTAATAGCTCATATTTATATGAAATAAATTTGTTATACATAAAATACCATTCTTTTGTATTAATTCCTTCTATTTTACAGATATAAATCTTTTCTATTATTTTATACATTTCAATATAATCATACATTCTACTACCTAATCTATAAGAAAATTTATAAAATATTGTTATTAATCTAATCGTTGATACTAAAACTACTATATCTTCTAATAAACTGGATCTAATATATGATATATCACAGTTTTTATCACTATTATATTCAATTATATATTCAAGATTATTATAACAGTCTGTAAATATACCATATGCAATATTTAACATTTTAGTATCTTTAAAGTTTATTTCCGTGATATTTTCTATTGTATCAAGAAGTAACACAGTTTCTTTGAAGCTTATAAAATTAAAATTGTTTGAATCATAAAATATATGTACTAGATAACTTAATAATGATGTTGTATATTCTTCTTTTTTAATAATATATCTTGGCGTACAAACAACAAGTGCTTTTAATATTTTACTGCAAGAAATTATATTATTTTCTACTATATTTTCAGATGCATATGTAGAAATACGTTTAAAAACAGGAAGTAGATTTTGAAATACTAATTTCTCATTATCAAGTAATTTCATTATCAAAAATAATTCATTATATTCATATTCTTCTTTTAATACTGTAATACAAATATTCCTGTAATATTTGTATATATCAGAATAATTAAAACATTTTTTAAGTTCTGATATAAGTTTTTCATTTAAATCCAGAAGAGAAAAAAATCGTATTGCTAATTTAACATCTACTGAATTGTCTAAGTGGTGCAAAATAGATAAACATATCTTTTTATCTTTATTTATTATAAGACAATCTTCTTTATATTTTTTAATCGGTTGATATAATATTCTAAGGATATCGTTATCTATGTATTTGTATGATATCTTTATTTTTGTTAATAAAAAAATAGAGAAATAGTAGTTATCTTTTTTTATAAAATTTTTTAGCTTTACTTTAAAGACTTCTTCTTCAATGTCATTAGGAAAATATTGTTTTAAATCATCATCATATATTTTTATCATAAAAAATCAATAGAAATTTTTTATAAACCAAAAAAATATTATTGGTGACAAATTAAAAATTTTTATTTTTTTACAAAAAATGATAATTGGTTAGAGATTAAAATAAATATATTTTTATATTTCTTAATCATTTAATTATAAGTCATATACTTTGGTGTAGAAGAGAATTGTGCATAACCTCTTATAACCTTATCAATTGCTTTAAGAAAATCTTTTTCTGTCGCAATTTTTCTTTTATCACGTATAGCAAACATACCAGCTTCAGTACAAACACTTCTAAGTTCAGCTCCTGTTGCATTAGGACACAATCTTGCTATTAATTCATAACGTATACCCTTTTCAACGCTCATAGTTCTTGTATGTATTTTTAGAATAGTTGATCTTCCTTCTATATCTGGTACTGAGAATTCTATTTTTCTATCTAATCTTCCTGGTCTAAGCAATGCTGGATCAAGAGTATCAGGTCTATTGGTTGCCATTAATATTTTTACATTACCCCTAGGATCAAAACCATCAAGTTGGTTTATTAATTCTAACATGGTTCTTTGTACTTCATTGTCTGAAGAATCTTCAAATCTTGTTCCTCCGAATGCATCTACTTCATCAAAAAATATAATAGCCGTTTTTTTAGATTTGGCAAGAGTAAAAATTTCTCTAACCATT
Organism: Lophius piscatorius; assembly: GCA_009660295.1. Classification (NCBI taxonomy): domain Eukaryota; kingdom Metazoa; phylum Chordata; class Actinopteri; order Lophiiformes; family Lophiidae; genus Lophius; species Lophius piscatorius. The sequence continues at coordinate 35,808 of VRLP01004731.1, forward strand.
CTTGCTCCTTCACCCACATATTTCTGAACCAATTCAGAACCAATAACTCTAATAAATGTTGCATCTGTTCTATTAGCAACTGCACGTGCTAAAAGAGTTTTTCCTGTACCAGGAGGGCCATATAAAAGAACACCTTTAGGTGGATCTATTCCCAAAGTTATAAACTTCTCCGGCTCCATAAGAGGTAACTCAACTACTTCTTTAATTTTCCGAATTTCTTCTTTACACCCACCAATATCATCATATGTTACATCTGGTCTTTCTTCAACCTGCATCATTGTTACAGAAGCATCTATTTTTCTAGGTAATGGTTTTATTATCTGATATTTTTGTCTATCAACACCAACCCTAATTCCTTCTTCCAAAATAACATTATCTCCTACTCTTTTCCCTTTCGTAACAATAAATTTAGCTATTTGTCTTAAACTTATCATATATTTACCATTGGGTAATATTTTACAAATTTTAGCTACTTGCAAAGGTTGTTCTTGATTCATACGATTTCTATCAGCTACAAGATCCCAACAACTATGTGGAGCAACACCAGTTTCTTCCTCTCTAGTTCCTAATTTTACATCAATATTTCCTGATATTTGAGATATCTTCTTCTCTATATCATTTATTTCTTCTTTATAAATATTCTCTCCATGACTAAGAATACTTTTTAAAAGCTTATCATCTATAGGAATAATCTTTTCAGACATAGGGGTATTTGTTTTCTAAATTAAATTATCATAATTTAAAAATTATATCAAGGCACTGTTTATTTTATTTAACATTGTTTAAAATTCAAGATTGGTGTTTAAAATAAACAATGTACCTGTCGGTTTTATATCATAAGAGAAGAAAAAAATATTTTTTAGATAAAACATATTTAATTTATAAAAGGACATAATATTTTTCTTTAAGCAATATTTTTTGTTCTTGGCTCAAGAGGATTTAATGTCCTTCTTTTCTTCTTTTAAATTCTAAATAAATAAATGAAAGATATTTTATTTTATAATTATTTATATTTTTTTTATTAAAACTTCTTTTTATAAGTACAACACTACCATATTATTATTTTTTTAAGAATGTTAGGTGTGTGTTTAATTAAATACCAACTTTGTGGTAAATAGATTTTATAAAAATTTACATTATATTTATAAAGATTTCCAATCTTTTGCAACCTATATCAGTTTGATTTTTTTATTTCTTAAAACCATTTAAGCCGTATTTGTTGAATATTAAGTGGGTATATTAACCTAATAGAAAATTATTATGGGTCATTGGGTTTAAAAAACGATATACGCTGATTACATTTCAACTCATATTTAATATTTGGTTTTTCATGGTATTATATCAGTTTGTTAAGTAAATAATAAAAAATACATTCATAAAACTATCTAAGTATTATAATGTCACAACGAGATCTTCATATAAATACGTTATATTATGTTATTGTTTCCTTTTTTATCTTCAAAATATCTAGAATCCGAACTTTCAAATATTTTTTAAAATATTAGGATTACTTTTTTCGTCGTTTTTGGGTTTTAAGGCATGTGAAAAAATAAGATAGATTAGAAAAAAAAGTACAGAAATAGGTTTAAAATTTTATTATTTTATCTCTAAATCTGTTATTATTTCATGAAAATTAAAATTTTTCCTTTTTAGGAAAAAATATATTTTAATATGCTCTCTGTCGGCTTTTCTGATTTTAAATGTTGTTTCTATAAGTATTTTTTTAAACCAATACCGTGTTAATTCAATCTTTTGTGTGTTAATATCACTGCTTTTCGGGTCGACGAATTTTTTTTGTGATTTACCACAAAATGCTCATATTTGTTTTTATTGATATTATCATAGTCTTTCAAACCATTTGTTACTATTTTGTTACCTTTGTTTACATGTTTTTCTATAATGTTGTTAAGTTTTGTTGAATTCCTTTTCGATTAACCTCGAAAAATGTTTCTGAATCTTCTCTATCTATATCATCTATATGCCATAGATTTTTTAAAACTCTATCTATGTTGTACTTCCTTTTAGGAATGCACGATTCATCGATTTCTACCCAGATCTTATCATCTCCTATTCTCTTATTGTATTTATTATCAAAGGTGTTAACTAAAAGTTTAACATTTGTTTTAATTGATGAATAATCAATATCATATTCATTTATTATACTCTTATACGATGAAAAAGTACAAATTCCGTATATTATTTTTATAATTATTGTAAGAGATATTTTAATTCTCTCGAATAACGAATTTTTTCTAATCGAACTCGTTCTGTTTCTGCCTTTATATCTATAACATATCCAAATATCTCTTTTTGAACGATTTCTATCTATCAAAACGACTAGTTTTTTACATTTTGGACATCAACTTGATTTTTTTAATATACCTATGTTCATTGGCCAATTAGCAAACATAAAAGTATTAACACATTTACTAAGTAATTGGACTCTTGTTGTAACAATCATTTCATTCATAGATGTTATTTTTTCACATGCCTTAAAACCCAAAAATGCCCTTTTTTCAAATAACATTTTAACTATTATCAAAACGCACTAACTAATGAGGTCTACTATAATTGAGATTATTTGTTCCTTAAAGCACGAGTAACTTGTATTAACCAATGTCGTTACATATATGTATCAATCTCCCATCTTATGCTTTAGAATATTAGTGCTTTACATATGGTACACACTACGCCTTCCATTAATCTTGATGAAATTATAACCTCCTTCCGGGCATAATATTGGTTGATTCATTAATCAATATAGTAAATGAAACTGCACCAGTTAAACTTTACTCTAATTTAGTAGTTCGGCCATTGTACAAGAACTAATCAAATTACGTTATCGAATCCTCACCTACCCAATTATTTTTTTATTTTTTTTTATTTTAAAAACTTTTTTAGGCAAGGTCTCGAACCCACCATGCCCAGGATTTGGTCGTTCCCTCATTGCCACTCGGCAAGCTTGCATTCCAAAGATCATTATATTACAAATTTTTAACGAAAAATACTTTACCTGTAGGGATTGAACAAAATAATTAAAAATATAACGGTAATAAAGTAATAATAATATATTTTTAATTAAATAATATTTATTAAAAAAATGTATGACAAATCTTATAAATTTAAATAAATAAAAATTTTTATTTTTATCTCAAAAATATCCTAGCAACAAAATTATCATCCTCTTCTATTTTTTTATTTTCTTTTATTCTCCATAATTTCAGAGACTGGTCAAGAGAGGCTGTTGCTAATATATTTTTGGGTAAATAGTATGCTGAGTATAAAACTCTACTATTATGAATTTTTTTTTCTGCAACCATTTCTAAATTCTTCGACTTCCATTCAATCATTGAATTTTCAGCATATCCGTGCGTTGTAATCATATTCATATTTTCAAGAAAATGAACATCGCATATTTGAGAATTTGTATGTCTTTCAGCTATTTTGTCAAAGCTTCTTACATCCCACGATATAAGTCTCTTATCATGTAATCCGCCACCTGTTACTAGATTAATTGGATTCCATGGACAAAATTTCAAAGCTTTTACAGTTCCTTTATGTTCTGAAAGTGTTCTTAATTTTCTATTATACCTGAAATCATATATTGAAACATTTTCTCTCGAATTACTAAATGCAAAATAATTAAGGTTATTTTCTGTGAAAGATATTATTTCTCCATAATCATTATTTTCATTTGATGTTAAAAATTCCGAACATTTTAGACTTTGCCTTAAATCGTGTTGTAAAATTTTTCCGTTATTAAAACCCATAATTACACCATTTTTTGACTTTTTTATGACAGGTATGCGTCCATGTGTAAATCTATGACAATCTTCCATTTTCTTTGTTTCCCTGTCAAATTTTAAAACATATCCATTTTGTGTACCAACAAAAATTTTATCATCTATATATTTGACTGCAGAAGCATATCCTAAATTATTTAAAGAAAAGCGATTAATATTATCTTTATCTTTTATAATAAAAACATGCTGGTCAAAACCTATTAATGTTTCATTTCCACATGTATCCAATACATTTAAATAATAATCATCCATAATCCTCGGTATTTTAATTGATGATTCCAATTCAACACCCATTTGTCCAGAGGTTATTTTTCTGTGAACATATAATTTTTTATTACTCAATTTACATATATATCTTTCCATATCCTTCTATTCTAATTTTATAAAATTTATAGAATAATTTAATTATTTTGATGTAAAAATAATTTACTTCTTTTAGAAAAAAATACAAATAAAAAGAAGTAACTGCCGACAATTTATATATTTAAAAAATGAAAAAACCTGTCTTACCTTGATATGTTAAATTAAATGGTAAATATGTATGTCAAAAAAAATAAGATTTTTCAATTCTAAAAAATATAATAATTTAATATAAACTTATAAGTAATTTGTACTCTATACTGATTTTTTTTATAGAAGCAACTTTTTAGAAAAATAATTTATTCCTAATTTGTTCAATATATGGTTACTAAAATATAACATATATTTTTATATAATTATAATACTTAAAGTTCGTATTAGATGACTAATTATTCTCTTAATGTTCAGATAAATAGAAAAAAATTTAATTTAACAAAAAAATCATTAAATTTAAATCTAAAAAAATTCTTCAATTTTATTTTCATACGCCAAATAAACCTTATCACCATATTCTTCTATGCTCAACAATTTCTTTTTTATATCTTCTTCGATTTCCAGGTTTTGATTTAAAATAAGGATATAATCTTCATATACAATTATTTTGTCATCTAAAATTTTCACTCCTCTTATCTTTCTATTCAAATTTAAAATTTTTTTGTTTCTATAGATTTTCATATTAAACATTCCTAAAATAAAGACATCTCCAATATCAAAAGAAATTATTATGTCATCCATTTTTATGATAATATTTAATTTTGTATCATACGAGTATAATGTTCCATTTTCAAATGATAGATATAATTTATCTTTAACTAGAAGCTTTGTGCAGATACCATCGTTTAAAGGAATTTCTTTTGTTCTCTGAAATTTATCGTTATAAAAAAATATTCCATGGATATTTGCTATTATAACCTGATCTAAAAAAACAGTACAAACACTAAAAGTTTCTAAGTCTAAGACGTTTATTATATTTAGAGAATCTTTTATTGAATAATATTTTTCATATGATTTTGTTGCCTCTCCAGGAATTTCAAGTGAAAAATCATTTGGAATTATTTGTTGCTGGTTAAAAAATAAAGATAACTTATAATTGGTTCTATCTGTTATTTTCATTTCTTTTATAGTATCTTGATATATTTTAATATTTTGTATTTTATAAAGCATGGTTTTTCCAACGAGATATATTTCATTGTTATATAAAAATAAATCCAAAAGAGATAGAGAATGTATAATTTTTAAGACTTCTTCTTTTTTTTCTATGTTGTAAAATATTATTCTTTTATTTGTAATTATAACTAAAAGATATCCGAAAACTTTAAAGTTTTTAAATGTTCCAGGAAATCTATAACTAAATTTCATGGATAAAAAATATTTTCTATGAAAATCAAATAAAAAGATATTTGATTTATTATAATATATTTAAAATATTCTTAATATAATCTGTTATTAACTATTATTTTTACCTCTTTATCTTTACACACATTTTACCTCTTTTTTATGTTTTTTATTTTTATCCTTATGGAAGAAAAAATTCTTATCTCTGAGATAATTTTAGAAAATTTCAAAAGTTATGAAGGTAAACATGTTATAAGTGGTCTTGATAAAAATTTTTCTGCAATAATCGGACCAAATGGATCTGGGAAAAGTAATATATAGATAGCTTACTTTTTTTGTTTGGTTATAGAGCTAAGAAAATGAGACAGTCAGTTTCTACTGATCTGATATACAAAGATACAATTAGAAGAAATTATTGTTCTGTTGAAATAATTTTTAAGAAAAGTAATGCAAAAATATCATTGAAGAGGAAGCTTAGTTTAAATAAAAAATCACAGTATTATTTTAATGGAAAAGAAGAAAATATGAGTAAAATAAGAGAGTATATGATGCAGGAAGGTGTTGATTTGGAGAATAATAGATTTTTAATACTTCAAGGAGAAATAGAAAATATTAGTATGATGAAACCTAAAGGTGGTTTATTGGAATATTTAGAAGATATTATAGGATCAAATAGATATATAGAAGAAATAGATAGGCTGGAGTGTAATGTTAAAGAAGTTAAAGAAAGCTATGAAGCTAGGAAAACAGAATTTAATTTTTATGAAAAAGAGTTTTCATATGTAGAAAATAGAAAGAATGAAAATATAGAAAGTTTTAATATGAGAGTTAAAAATTTAAAAACATCTAAATGCTTGAACAAAACGGAAAATGAAATATATCAAAGAAAATTAGTTTCATTAAATACAGAGAGAAAAGATATAGAAAAAGAGATTAAAATGTCCGAAGAAAAAAGTGCAGGAAATAATGCTACAATAAATAAAAAAGAAAAAGAAATACAAAAAATGAAGAATGGTTTACAAAAGATAGAAACTGAATATTTTAATCTAAAAAAGATAATACAAAAATTAGAAAGAGATAATAAACATGAATTAGAAAAGAAAAATCAAACGGAGAAAAAAATAATTTCATTGAAAGAAGAAATAGAAGAAGGTAATAATAAACAAAAAATGTATCTTGCAGAAAAAGAAATAATGGAAAAAGAAGTGAGAGAAAATAATCAAGAATTAAATGTTCTCAAAAGTAAACTTAAAGAAAAATTGGATGAAATAAAAATATTAAATGAAAATAAAGATGTAAAAAAAATATTAAAAGAAAAGGAAGCAGTTGAAAAGAATGTTATAACATTGATAAAAGAAAAGAATGAGATTTTAAAAGATGAAAATATTTTCTTAAATGTAATAGATAATATGAAAAAAGAAAAGGATGAGATAAAGAAAAAGCTAGAATCTGAACAAGAAAATAAAATAAATATTTTAAATGATAAAAAATTAACAATAAACCACGATGAAAAAATTTCAGTTGATAATGAGAAATACAACTATGTAATTAAAAATATTGAAAAAGAAATAAAAAAACATAAAAATGAAGTATGTAATTATAAAAAGAGGATAGAAGATATTGGTAATAGAAGTAGAAGCGATAAACAAAAAAATGAAGTTTTCAAAAAGATTAAACATATTGAAGGTGTTTTGGGAAGACTTGGTGATTTAGGAAATATAGATAAGAAATATGAGCAAGCGGTATTTTCTGCGAGTAAGGCACAAATAAATAACATCGTTGTAGATAAAACTAGTACAGCAGAAAAATGTATTGCTGTAATAAAAAGAGAAGGTCTACCCAAAACTACATTTATTATTTTGGATAAGATGAAGCCAATACCGCATTTACAAAAAGAAAAAGTGCCTTTTTTGATAGATTTAATTAGCTGTGATGAAATTTATAAAAAATGTTTCTTTTTTGTTCTGAAGGATACACTTATGTGTAAAGATGTTGATGAAGCTACAAAACTATCATTTGGTTCGAGTAGAAAAAGGACTGTTACACTTAATGGAACACTTATAGAAAAGAGTGGTTTAATGAGTAATTTTAAAATGTTTGGAAGTTTAGTAAGTAAAGATAAATTGGAGGCCGAATTAAATAAATTTAATAAAAAGCTGGTAACATTTGAAAATGAAAGGAAAATGTTGATAGAAAGTTATGAAAGTTTTAAAAAAATTAACTTTTTAAATGAAAAATATAATGAGATTGAATATAAAATAACAGAGAAAGAAAAAGAAGCGAAAAAATTAAAAAAGAACAAAGAAATAGAAAAGGTGAATAATACGATTAAAAAAGAAAAGGAAAAAATTAAAGTATTTGAAAAAAAGCTTAACAGCATACAAGGTTTGGGAATAAAGAGTAAGAGAGCAGAGGTTGATTTACTTTATGAACAAATTGATTTATTGGAAAGAAGAAATAATGATCTTAAGATTTCACAAACTTCCGTTTCTACAGACGATTTGAAAAATAAAGAAAAATTGATTTTAAAGTTAGAGAAAGAATTAAAAAGTGTTGAACACAAAGAATTTACAAATGAAAAGGCAAAATATGAGAAAATAGAAGATGAATACAAACAAAAAAACAATGACATTAAAATATATGTGAAAGAATTAGAGAGTTTAAAAGAAGAGATAGGAACAGAATATCAGAAATCTGTAGAGCTTGAAACAAAATTTTCAGAGATAAAAGAAGAAATTAAAGATTCTAAAAAAAGACTAGAATCCAATAAAATAGAGCTTGGAAAAATCAAAGAAGAAGCTAAACAAATAAAATCCATTGGTACAGATGAAATAAAATTTCAAGAAGAAGAAAATATAGATTATAAATCTATTAACATTGAAGAATTAGAAGATATGGTAGATAATTATAAAAAAATAATAAAAAGAGAAGAAAAAAAAGTAGATTGGAAAATTTTAGAAGAATATGCACAGAAGAAACAAGAATTCGATAGAATAAATAAAAACTTCAATAATTTCAAAAATGAAATGAACAATAAAATAGATGAATATAATTTATTAAAGGATAAAAGATACACAGAATTTAAAACAGGATTTGACACAATATCATCTAACCTTAAAAAGGTATATTCAACCATTACCTTTGGTGGTTCAGCCGAATTAGAAATGATAAATGAATGTGATCCTTTTTCAGATGGTATAATTCTTTCAGTAAAACCACCAAAAAAGGTATGGAATAATATATCCAACCTTAGTGGTGGAGAAAAAACATTATCTTCACTAGCTTTAGTATTTGCACTCCATCAATACAAACCTTCTCCATTTTACGTAATGGATGAAATAGACGCAGCATTAGATTATAAGAATGTTAGTGTTATAGCCAATTACATTAGTAAAAGAGCTACCGACACACAATTCTTAGTAATCAGTCTTCGTAGTAATATGTTTGAATTAGCCAATGTTCTAGCAGGCATCTATAAATTCAATGGTATTAGTAAAATTATAAAAATCGATGTTAATAAATTTATAGGTGAAAATAAGGAAAATAAAATGATAACCAATAATTAAATGTCGCGCGCAGAGGCCACTACCCGTGCCCTGCCCGCGAAGCTCAGATTTTTCATTTACAAATTATGGCGTCAAAGGGATTCGAACTTTGACAATTTGGAATTTTCTGAGCTAGAAATATTAAATATTTATTTTTTTCAGTTTATATTATAAAAAATAATTATTTCATCCATATGTATAAAG
>VRLP01004732.1:0-10000 GCA_009660295.1 Lophius piscatorius
TTCTAGCTGACGGACATCTACAGGACAGACCTTCTAGCTGACGGACATCTACAGGACAGACCTTCTAGCTGACGGACATCTACAGGACAGACCTTCTAGCTGACGGACATCTACAGGACAGACCTTCTAGCTGATGGACATCTACAGGACAGACCTTCTAGCTGATGGACATCTACAGGACAGACCTTCTAGCTGACACAGATCTACAGAATCCTCTCTATCAGCAGGAGGACATCTAACACACTGCTCTCTACTATCAGCATGTCCCACCAGTCTCAGCAGACACGAGTTCCCAGCAGGAGCGTACAGGACCACCAGACTTCCTGTCAACTCTTCAGCGTCCAGCCCCCTCAGCTGGATCCTGGCCCCCCCTCGACTGCCTCCATCAGCCGCCTCCATCCGGCCCGTCTCAGCCCGCCAGCAGCGGTACCAGCTGGGGTAACCCATGCAGCAGCCATGCGGCAACCTCTCCAGGCTCATGGTGTTCTCATTGCCCACCAGACTGGTAAGACCTGCAAACCAAACCGACAGAATCCTGCTTCAGCATGGTCCTGCCCGGTTTGGGTCGTGTGCACAGCATCAGAACCAGATCAGGTTCCCGGAGGAGCAAGAGTCAAGCTCTCCAACCATGGCGTGCTACCTCCAATCTGGATTAGCCCGTGATGCAGTGGCGGATTAGCTCAGAACCGGGAGGGAGGAGAGCCTAAAAATAACTACAGACTCACAGCGCCTCCTGATCCAACTCCTTCTCCTCCTCTTCCAGCTCCCGTCCAACCGAGTGTCCTCAGAGCTCGCGCGGCGCTCCTCCACCTCTTGCTCAGACCGGGTGACATGGCCAGGTGGGAGCGGGATCCCCAGGTTCAAATGGAGAGAAAGGCTGGAGTACTGCCCAACCAGTTCTCCAGTGTTACATCCTCCCTCCTCCCTCCCCTGTCACTCTGCACACCATCCTGCTCCCTCTTTCTTTCTTTCTAAAACACACACACACACACGAATTCAACACAAACACACACACAAATTTTGTGGTCCGTGTCCCCCTGGTGGTATCACATGGTACTGCACGGGTACCATGTGGTTTATTTTTTTCACAGCTAAAAATAAACATGCAGTCATTCAAACCTCTTGTTTTCCCTGCTGTACACTGTAAACAAACTCTGTAAACGGTAAACAATCTCTGTAAAGTGTAAACAAACTTAACTGTACAGCAGTGCTGTGAAATGTAAACAAACGGCGTAAACTGTAAGCAAACCATCACCTTCACAGTGAGCAGGAAGTTTAGACTTTGGACACGAATCAACTGACATTCCTGATGATTGGACCTGGATCAGCTGGAAACACGGTGAACAGTCATCAAGATTAAAGTTCTACACAGAGATCTACAGGACGGATGTAGATTAAAGTTCAACGACCAGAAGGGAAGGAGAAGATTGGAGAAGAACATCTCCACGTCCTCGTACTGAGTGTCTGTAGAATCTCCAGCTGGTGTAGATGTGAAGAACCTGTGTGAGGTTCTGGTCATGTTGGAGGAGGTGTGGAGAAGAGCTACGTGCCAGCAGAGAGCAACTCTGAGCTAAGGAGACAAAATCCTCACCCTCTCCTGCACTCACCGCTCTGTGTGTGCCTCCTCAGTGCTGTCACAGCACATCTCCATGACACCATCCTCTCTCTGGAGATCCAGTTCTCAGCCAACCTCAGACTCACATCAGACTCACATCCAGCTCCAGACTAGAGCTTGTCTACAGACCTGTAACGGTCCAGTGGTCCACGTTCTCCAGACTAGAGCTGGTCTACAGACCTGTAACAGCCCAGTGGTCCTCGTGACTAGAGCTGGTCTACAGACCTGTAACGGTCAAGTGGTCCACGTTCTTCAGACTGGAACTGGTCTGCAGACCTGTAATAGTCAAGTAGTCCATCCAGCAGTGCCTTCAGTGAAACCGGACGACACTGGTTTTATGGATAGTTGGTCACTCAGGCGTGGTTTCTTGGTTCTGGCTTAGTTTGGTGTCTTTGCTGGTTCAGGCCAACTGTGTTCATTTGCTGATCAACTCTAATCAAATTGTTCCATGGTGAGAAGACATCAAAGTCTCTGTTCTCCTTTGTTCTTCTCCAGCATTGATTCCTCTACCTGGAGACACTGGATTAGAAGGATTAATCCTCCAGTTCTGCCTTGTGGACTCCGATGGTCTCACTGATCCTCCTCATCCTCACCACTGGAGGAACGTCTGCTTGTTCATCTTTGTGAACCCCTCTCCTGTCCATGTCATCATAAATATTTCAGTCTTTTCATTACGGTTGAAGAGCAGTGTTCCTCAGGAGACCTGCACACACCCAGTTAATGGAAAAAGAACATCTAGAGTAGACGGAGCCAGAGTGGAGCTCCATTTGGACGCTTTGGGTATGAAATAGATGCTGGGAGAGGAGAACATGACTGCTGAGCATCAACCGGTGGATCTGATCTGATGTTCCATCCGACTCCTGATCACCGTTAACATGATCTGAAGCAGAACAGATGATCTGATCAATGATTGGATAGAGATAGTGATCAATAGATGATCTGACAGCAGGATAGAGATGGAGGATCTGATGAAGGTATGGATGGAGTTAAGGATCCATACATGAAGTGATTCACGATCCTATATGACTGAAAACAGCAGAACAGTTAGAGGCAGCGTCTCCAGACCGCTAGCTCTCAGTTTGACCCACAATGAGCAGATGGGTGGGCATGGGGGTGGGGGTGGGGGGGAGACTTTGATTAAAATGTAAGTTTAATCTTCAAAGAGGAGGAGATGAGAGGCTGGAGCACCGAGGGACTCCATATCTCAGACTAAGACCTCTTCAGTCCAGGGCCAGAAATGGTCGACTCTGCAGCAAAGATGGAGGAACATCTGACACTCCAGCATCTGAGGATTTAGTCAGTAAGGAATTAGATATTCCCTGATGACAGTGGCCTCTTCCAGCAGGATGACGCTCCCTGACTCACAGCAGGGATGCTTCAGGAAAGCTTTGAGGAACTGAACAACCAGTTCAAAGAGTTGACTTGGCCTCCAGATTCCCCAGATCTCAATCAGATCTAGCATCTGTGGTATGTTCTGGACAAACAAGTCAAATCCGTGGATGCCCAACAGCAAAACTACCAGGACTTAAAGGATCTGCTGCTATCGTCCTTAAGAAGTCTGCTAGAGTCCAGGCCTCCACGGGTCAGAGCTGCTCTGGTGTTTAAGGGGGGGGACATTGAATTCATCTTCTGCTGAAAAATAAAGATGTTAAGAAATGTTCTGTCAGTAGATCAACATTTGCCATATATAATGACATCATCATTGTGACATCATCCTCCGAGTCTCGGTGCTGGCTGGAGAATGGTACCGTCTCTTCTGAGGAGAGGACACTCAAAACTTTCTTCTGCTCTACGACCACATACTGAGTGACAACAATGGACCTACTGTGACATCACACCCCCCACGTTCACACACACACACAATTATGTGTCCTGAGAACCAGTTCCATCCAACCAGCAATGGGTCGGTGCTGCAGGGCTCCAGGCCAATTTCACCAGTTCACAAAGGTTAAATAATAATGATAACAATAATACTAATTGACTGGGATAGGGGCACCTACTGCCCCCCCTCAAGGGAGCCCGCCCCCCACTGTTGCCCATCTGTCTAAAAATGTTGTAATTTAAACATCATTATTACAAATTAATCATCTAAAGGTTCATGACGAACCGACTTTCAAATATCACATCATTTTTGACCAGAGGCCTCGATATTTTCGGACACCAAGACGGATAATAATGAGTTGGAAACACTGAAAGTATTGTAAATTTGCGTCTGGCAGAAGGTCCCAGGTTACAAATGTAATTTAAGTGGCTATCTGGAGCTAGTGTCGTATAGATAACTGACGCAGAGCAGGTTTAAACACAAAGATTTAGAATCAGGCGGTTAGAAGTGGGCGGAGCCTTCAACCAACAACAAAACCAGGCATCTACATTCAGAACCTCCACCCCACCTCAATGTGGTCCACTAGAACTATTCCCAATGTGTGGCTCCACCCTAACCAAATAAATTAATGTTTTTGCAAAGCATCATGGGTGACAGCAGATCAAACCCCCTCCCTCTGATGCTCCACCTGTGCCAAAATGAAAAACCTGTGGCTGAGGTGAGGCTCCTCCCACTAACACATGAAAGACAGAACCTTCCTGGTCCATGTCTGCAGAGAAACCGGTGCAGTAGTTTTCAGGTGATCCTGTTACACATGGGTGAATATCAGACCTCTGAATGAAGTCAGGAGAAAATGTCCAGAAACCGACTAGATCTGATAAAAAACCAACAAGGTCACTTAAATCGGACTCAGACTGCTGACCCAGTAAACACCTGGATTTTTTCTAAGTTCCTGATCAAACCCTTTCAGAACTCCTGATCCCGCCTGGTGGAACACCTTTCAAACATTGTATGTTTCCTGGCGACCTGCGTGTCCGCGGTTTCAGATTCCGTTTCTCATCATATTAAAAACAAGAACAACTGCTATCCATTTTAATGAGCCACACCCATAATGCAACGCTCTCAGCGCATGCCATGTCAGTCTTATCTCCTCCCACATCTAAACACAGCTTCACTTTATCAGGTAAACAGGAGATAAATCCTCTGTCGTCATGGTTACGTGTTGCAGTTTGAGCTGAAAGGATTTAAACACAGAACCACCTGTTAGCAGTAAAATGCTGCTCTCTTCTGGTTCTGGTTCTGCTTTTAGATCCATTAATTATCAGGTTCTTATTTTACCTGTGGGCGTGGCCCGTGTTGTTCTCTGCCTTTTTGTAAACCCATCACAATAACATTTCAACAGTATGGAGCGGAACCGGTCCGACAGCTTTATTAAGTAAATACCAGAGAGCTCTATGTGTGCGTGTTGTGGCGCCAGCACCGGTGATGATGTCATTGCTAAATGTTGAAAACAAACGTGACTCATCAGTCCCTTATTTACACATCAGTCTCTCGCACGCACACGCACGACACTCGACTGTAGTGAGGATAAAGATCCAGTCTGAATCAAGAAGATCATGTATGAAGTTCTGAATGCAAGATGAAAGCAGACGTAGCTTCTCTGTGTGTGTGTGTGTGGGGGGGGTCTGGTCCTAAGGGAGGGGCCAGTAGGTTGAAACAGGAAGCAGCCTGTAAACTATCGCTCCCTCTTCCTGCCATTCCACAGATAAAGACCTCCAAGTTCACGACAGGAAACACCAATCAGTACTGGAACACACACACACACACACACAGGAGACGTTCAGGCAGAATCCGGATGCAGGATATATCCCCTCAAAATCTAGGTCTGATGGCGGTCAAGGGAAACTAGAGTAACTATCAGGTTCTCCTGATCTCAGCTCCTACATTCAGACTTGAGTTAGCCAGATCCGGGCTCCTACAGTCAGACTTCAGTTAACCAGATCCCTGCTCCTACATTCAGACTTGAGTTAGCCAGATCTCTGCTCTTACAGTCAGACTTGAGTTAACCAGATCCCGGCTCCTACAGTCAGACTTCAGTTAACCAGATCCCTGCTCCTACATTCAGACTTAAATTAGCCAGATCTCTGCTCCTACAGTCAGACTTGAGTTAAACAGATCCCGGCACCTACATTCAGACTTCAGTTAACCAGTTATTGTGCTGACTCATCACGGCGCTGATGAATTGTGCTGACTCATCAAAGAGTCGTACTGATGGATTATGCCGACTCATCACAGCATCTATGGCACCAATGTTACCGCCTGTGACCAGGTCGCTTTGTGTGGCGTCCAAGTCCACTCCATGTCCTTGCAGACCACCCACACCGGACCCATGGATAGGTTGGAGTGTGTCGGGCCAGAGCAGCTGTTTACTATCACTCCCTCCAACAGGAGCAGCTGGAGCTTTTCGGACCTCCTGTCCAAGATCTGGTGATTTGGTTTCCAATGTGTCTCTAATTCTAAAATATAAATAGAAGGGAACACATGACGCCCCGACGCAGCTGGTTCTGAAAAAGCTGGATGTCAGACACCAACAAATTCTCCTGAGGAGATAACAAGGATAAAACTTTAAACTTCTAATTCTTTTGGGGCCCATGACCAGTCAGGGTCCAATCGGTGACCAGACACCGGTCAGAGTCCATTCGGTGACCAGAAACCAGATAGGGTCCACTCCGAGTCCAGGCAGAGACTAGAGATCATTCAGGGATCAGTGAACAGAGACCAGTCAGAGTCCAGTAAAAGACCAGTCAAAGACCACTCAAGGCCCAGTCAAAGATCAGTCAAGACTCAGTGACCAAAACCAGAGACCAGTCAGTGACAAGTGACCAGTCAAAGACCAGCTCGGGATTCAGTGGGGAACCACGCCCCTGGTCTGTAAACCTATTCCAATGCCAGCGGGCAGAACCAGTACAGGCTAAACACTTACCCAGGGAGATGCAGGAATTTTATCTGTGGGCCCCTCCCTGCAGCTGTCTCGGGTCATGTGACACCATTCCCACTGGTCCAGGGAGATCTGGAATTTCCACCAACTTTAAGGAAAGGATTCACACAAGACCCTCCTCAGCCAGATCTCGGACCGCAAAGGGAACCTGTTCCTGTAAGAGCACCACAGAGGGGGCCGGTTCCTGCAGGTGAACTGCAGAGGGTTCAGGTCCTAGTGGACCTCACTAGGTGAGGGTTGGTTGAGGGGCAAGGCTTAAAGAGGCCAACTACAGATGACGCTGGAACATAGACCTCCTAAAATCTACAACAATCTCAGTTTTGTTTTAATGTTAAACCTGAAGCAAGAGGGCATCACCAGGTTCACCAGCGTCATCCACGGATCAGTACCAGGAGGCTGATCAGACTCTGTGTGGTCCATTCCATACCGATCACATGTACTGATAGCACTACTGTTCTGGTCTGTCTCTCTCATGTGATCGCCATTGTGGAACCGTTCCACTATGAATGAAGAAACCAAAAGACCCACAATCAGTCCCACCTGTCAAGTCCGAACACCGCGAAGAAAACAACAGCAAGGATCATCAGAACCAGCCTGAACACTACGGTCCAACACGCTAACAGCAGAGGAGCTAAAGACTAAAGCAGGTTGGAAAGGGCTAGCAGACTGGCTAACATTAAGAGAGTAGCTAATTTTAGCAGGTTGATTAACATTAGCAAAGTGATTAACGTTAGCAGAGCGGCTTAAGCTAGTAGGGATGCTAAAGCTGGCAGAGTGGCTAACCTTAGCAAAGCAACTCACAGCTGGTAGAGTGGCTAACGTTAACAGGGCAATCAACATTAGCATGCAAAGTGACAGAAAACAAGCAGAGCAGCTAATGTTAGCAGGCTGGTGAAAGCTAGCAGGGCGACTAAGGCTAAAATGGGTGGAAAAATGTAGCAGGGTGATAAACGTTAGCAGAACGGCTAGTGTTAGCAGGGTGGCTAAAGCTAGCAGGACGGCTAACCTCTCAGCAGAAGACCAAAGCTAGCAGGGTGGCTAAAGCTAGCGCGAGCACAGAGCCAGTCACTAACTCCCAGCTATGTTTCAGGAGCAAAGGCAAGGTCGAAGTTCAAAGCAGAGGAATCTTCATCACATCTTAGTAGGTCTGGGCGGGTAATCTTAAAAAAGACTGCGTATACGTATAACAAAGAGCAGTTTGATGTGAAGTGAATCATATTTGTCTGTTGAACCCACTTAAGTTGTTGATTAAACCAAATAAATGAAAAATAATCATGGGGAGAATCAGGATCTCAATTTCAATAGAAAAAAAAAATCTTATTTTAGCCAGAGTTACCCGGTTCTACTTCTCAGTTTCAGGATTTAACAGCTCTCTGCTGGGAATAACTGATCCATCTGTGATCTGGAACCAGAGCAGTGGAGGCTGCGATGGACCCAAACATCTAAAGGATTCTCCGTCAATCTGGATGCGCTGTGATTCAAGGGTCATGTGATCACGGCTATGGGATCAAACGGACTCGTTCAGCTCTGACTGGTCTCATTCAGAGGTTATGGGTTCTGACCGGAGCAGACGTCTTCAGAGACTCTGGGACAGGGACTAAACAATCTCCTTGTTGTCATGCTGCAGCTGCATCACTGTTAACGCGTCACTCCGGCTCCTCTGCCATTGTTAGCAAACATGGATGGATCCCACTGATAATGTATGTACAGACCCCACTGCATGCTGGGAGGGATGACCCCACTGCATCTTGGGTGGTGAAGAGAACCCATGATGAAGCAGAGGACTCCTGCTACCTCATACAGGAAGCTGTAGTTCTGGATTCAGTCCTTAAGACTGATCAGGGACTAGGAACCACAACAGATTTAAAAAACTGGCACAGAGAGGGTTCTGATACATGATAGCAGTTCTTGATCAGATCTGACCCTCAGGTCCTCAAACCTCAGACTCAGGATCAGACTTGTGTCAGGGTCAGACTAACTACAGGTGGAATGAGGGTGAGACTAACTCAGGGTCCGACTAACTACAGGTGGACACGGGATCAGACTAACGACAGGTGGAATCAGGGTGAGACTAACTCAGGGTCCGACTAACTACAGGTGGACACGGGATCAGACTAACGACAGGTGGACAGGGGATCAGACTAAGAACAGTTGAACTCGGGGTATGACTAATTCAGGGTCAGACAAACGGCAGGTGGACTCAAAATCAGACAACGTGAAGGTGGACTGACGGTCCGACTAAAGACAGCAGGACTGGGGATCAGACTAACGTCAGGTGGACTCGGGATCGGACTAACGACAGGTTGACAGGGGATCAGACTAACTACCAGTGGAAACGGGATCAGACTAACTACAGGTGAACTTGGGTTCAGACTAACGACAGTTGAACTCGGGATCAGACTAACTACAGGGGAACTCGGGTTCAGACTAACTACAGGTGGACTCGAGTTACGTCGGAACGTTTTCGCGTCGAACTTCCTCTCCGTGACGTCACAGCTTTTAAACAGTCAAGTACTCACTCCGGTCCTGCTCGGTTGTGCCGTCGTTCTTCCTCCTTTAACCGGCATCCTACTGCTCGTTCCTCGGTCGGTCTGACACTTCGCGGTCTCGGTAACCCAGAGCCGTTCTGTCCTGGTGAAGCAGCGAGGCTCCGCCCTGAGCTCCTCCGGCGGACAGCCTCCTCCGGCCGGTCACACCGAGAGTCTACCGAGCGCTGCTACGGCAACAAGAGAGGGACACTTCCAGGTCCCCTCAGTCGTTCAAACCGGATTAAAGACGGCACAAAGCGTTCACACAGCAGAATCTCTATACCCAATGTCCACCGTTCCTCCCGAGAGTAACCGATTACCTCGGAAGTCTACTCCATTACACTTCCGTAGTATCCAAGTACTTAAATACACATTCTAAGTGACGGCTGTAGTCCCTGCTACAGATTACATTCTTCTCCAGATTACATTCTTCTCCAGATTACATTCTTCTCCAGATTACATTCTTCTTCAGATTACATTCCTCTTCAGATTACATTCCTTCATCTCCCTCTTCACTGATCCTCTCACAGATGTGCGGCTGAGTCCATTACGTTTGGCTGTAGTAACACAAAAACAAACATCCCTGCTGCCTCTACTCTCATTATGGCTGATTCGGTTTCCTTCCACCATGTTTAGTCTTTTTAACTTAATTCTTTTCTTGGTGTGCTCAGAGAAATGCGGAAGTCATCCTGTTCGATATTCATTAATCCTGAGAGGAACAGAGGAGCGGGTGGAGAGAGGAGATGGTCAGAAAGAAGGAAACATCCGTGAATCCACATGTCAGCAACTCATCAAGAAGTTCAGTGACCTCAAGTGGGACTTGATCCTGTCACACACCAGAATAATGTCAGTCAGCATCAGTAAGGTCATCCCTCTATCCTCTGATCTCTCTCCAACACACACACACACACACATACACACATATACGACCACTCATTTCTCACTCATTCATTCAACCATGCAGTAAAACACTGGGCAATAAGTCCAAAACAAATACTTCAATACATTATTCTGATAATACTCTTACTCTTTCTCCC
>VRLP01004732.1:15000-45037 GCA_009660295.1 Lophius piscatorius
GCCAGAATCGGGCCTCAGTGGAATCGGGCCTCGGTGTAACCGAGGCAGCAGAAAGAGGAGGAGGTGACAGGAAGTAAAGTGAGAGGACTGAAGTCAATCTGACTGACAGCAGATCGCTGAAAATAGATGAGACTGTAGCACATCTGTAACCGGGCCGGGTTACATAAGCCTGTGTGTGTGTGTGTGTGTGTGTGTGTGTGTGTGTTAGCACATGCAGTGGGAGGTGTCTCACGAGGACATACACACACACAAACGTCATCCATCTGGCCTCTGCTAATTAACCCTGCTGCAGGAGACGAGTCCACATGTGTGACTTTGAGAGCAGGGCGAGAAGCTGAGAGGAGGAGGAGCTTAGAGTGAAGGGAAACACCAGGAGGCGAGAGAGAGAGAGAGAGAGAGAGAGAGAGAGAGAGAGAGAGAGAGAGAGAGAGAGAGAGAGAAGTTTGTGTTAGTGCATGTGTACGTGTGTGTGTGAGCTGTAGGTGTGAAATAAACGGAATATTGATGTGATGTTGGGACTGCATGTTGGGACATTCAGGGACGGAGCGCCGAGTCGACACATTCTAACTCCTCTCTCTTACACAGCAGTGAGGTCAGAGGTCACTCTATGACGCCTTACTTCCTGTCAGAGTCCCACCCTCAACTCCCCAGTAACACACATGTCACACCTGTAGGTGTTTTATGGGACCCCTCACACATTCTGTTCCCTCTGCTGGAGCGGTTCCCCACAGGACGCGGAGGTGAAGGGCAACCTTTGACCCCAGTGCCGTGCGGCGGCTGAACTCCCAACGTCCCTCATCCTGATCCAAAACTCTTCCGTATGCGGGTCGAAAATGACCCGCATTCATTTCCTATGGTGCATCATGGGAACCTTTGATTCTTATCATTTGTGTCTGTCAGGAATATATTTACTGTAACACATCTGAAGTGTCAACACTCAGAAACAGTTCCAAGGTTTTAAGGGCTCAGTTCTGGTTCTGGTAGCGGCTTATGGAGCTGGATGGAGGCGGAGGAATCTGCTCCTCAGGAGGAGACCTGATGGTAGCAGGAAATGTCTGGAGGTTCTTCCTCTGGGGATGATGAATACGTTTTACAACCAACTGACCTTCATCACCATCCTTCAGTCCATACAGCCAATCAGAGCAGACGAGGCTCCGGTGTTAAGCTCCTCCTCCACATATAGCATCCTTCCATCACTTCCTCTCAGAAGACCTCTGGGGTCAACCACTAGTCATCAAGCCCCTATCTCATCTGGAGGATATGGATTCAATCTTCACCTCTGGATGATCTTCCTCAGTGAGGGAACGCGCCCTCGTCTGCTCGCCTCGCCTTCACCTTCTCCTCGCCGTAAATATCAACGGTTCTACATGGTCCAAACACCAGATATTTAACTGCTGACTGCTTTTATACAGTTTTTGTATGTTTATTAAACAAAAATGTTGCCAAATTAATAAGAATATATTACACAAATATAAATACAGTATTTAGCAAACTTTGTAACGTATATGTGTAATTATATATTAGGAAGTGTATTAGTGATAATATTGGTAAGGAATAAATAAGTAAATATAATGTCGTATTTAAGATTCCATTCCGTTTGTATTTCTGTCAGCGTGATTGACAGAAGTTGTTTTTCCGTTTATCTGATCATTAATCGTTTAATGATGAATTTAAATATTATTAAATCATTTATGACGGGAAATATGTTTCATTATATATTATTCATTCAGACGCCGCTGATCACATGCAGAGAGTATCACAAATAATTAACTGATTGACAGATGTCGGGTCAGTCCGGGTCTGAGGCTGAAGTGAACCCTGGATCTTGATCTAGTGTGTGTGTGTGTGTGTGTGTGTGTGTGTGTGTGTGTGTGTGTGTGTGTGTGTTAGTATCACAGAAGTAGTGGATGAACGCAGACATGGCGAGTACTGAAGCCTGTGGATCACCTTAGGGTGTCATCAATACTTCCAGACTGATGGCTCAATCGATTAGGAGAAGTCCCGCCCACAGCACTGATTACACTATAAAATATGTACACACACACAGTTTCTCACACAAACAGACACAGAAACACACACACACACAACCACCAACGCACACACACACAGTCACAAACGCACAGACACGCGCACAAACACGCACACACATACACACGAACAGACACACATGCAGTCACAGACACGCACACACATACACACGAACAGACACACATGCAGTCACAGACACGCACACACATACACACGAACAGACACACATGCAGTCACAGACACCCACACACACACACAAACACAACCACAAAAGAAAACACACACACACATTCATGCACACACACACACACACACAGAGTCACAGACACACACACACACAGACACACACGCACACACACGCACACACACACGTCTTCCATCTCCTGCGGGTTACTGCCACTGGGTCTGAACTCAGATTCTGTTCTTGCTGGTTGGAATGAACAAAGAACCGAATATGACCTCGGAGTTCAGACACAAATAAACAACTCAACCACCATGAAGAAGAACCTTTTACTGGTTCTGGAGTCGTGGAGGAGTTCAAAGAGAACAGGAGCTGAACGTTTCAGCCAGGAGAAACATCAACAAGGATGTTCTGATTTCCCTTCTGTTTGTTTGTTTGTTTGTTTGTTTTGTCTCTCTGTTTGTTTGTTTCCCTGTTTGTTTGTCCATCTGTCGGTTTGTTTGTTTGTTTGTTTTGTCTCTCTGTTTGTTCGTTTCTCTGTTTGTTTGTCCATCTGTCGGTTTGTTTGTTTGTTTGTTTGTTTATCTGTTTGTTTGTTTGTTTGTTTGTCTGTTAGTCTGGTTGACTGTTTGTTTGTTCATCTGTTTGTTTGTTTGTCTGTTTGTTAGTCTGGTTGACTGTTTGTTTGTCCATCTGTTTGTTTGTTTGTTTGTCTGTTTGTTTGTTTATCTGTTTGTTTGTTTGTCTGTTTGTTAGTCTGGTTGACTGTTTGTTTGTCCATCTGTTTGTTTGTTTGTCTGTTACTCTGGTTGACTGTTTGTTTGTCCATCTGTTGGTTTGTTTGTTTGTTTGTTTATCTGTTTGTTTGTTTGTCTGTTAGTCTGGTTGACTGTTTGTTTGTCCATCTGTTGGGTTGTTTGTCTGTTTTTAAGATTTTGGCGTATCCTAGAGGCGATCATATTTTTGCGATGATAATTGTTTCGCAGCATTTCAAATAAAATAAAATAAAAATAATAAGCCGTTTGGAGTAGTGACATCACAATGTGACTATTGCTGCCTTTGAACCTTTGATTCCATTGATGTTCTTTTGAGGGTGGAGCTGGGGGCACAGTGGACTGAACAGAGACGCTGAAGTGGAAGGAGCAGGAGACGAGCGGCTATAGAGTACCTGAGAGATGCTCAGAGAGTTTGTTGGAGTTGTGGGTAGAGTTAGAGGCTGGCAGTAACTCAGATTAAAGGAGGAATCTTTTTTGAACCTTGTTCTGGTTCTGTTGGGCTTTTAGCGCTGGCTGAGGGTCTTTGTAGTATATAATAAAACAAACTACAACTTTGATTTCATTTTTCTAAAATTAAACCTTTTGTTATGTTTTATTTTTGGACAAATGTACGTTACACTAACCGATACCCTGCTCAGGGTTGCGGGGGCTGGAGCCCACCCCCACTGACGTGGGATGAAAGACCATGGTTACATCCAGAGAACATTTCTATTTACAAACAAACGCTGACAGAACCAGAAGGCTACTTCAGAGTATAAAGTCCTAGATCATGACACAAGTAAGACTTTAAGATGTTCTGGACCGTTTTTATCTGGACCATCATGAATTCTGCTCGAGTCCCGCTGCTGTAGATGATGTATGTGGGGCAACAGAGAAGGTCATGGGTTCAGGGGAGACTGTCTCTTGCATTCAGGTAAACACATCAGTGTGTGTGTGTTTGTGAGTGTGTGTGTGAGTCTGTTTATGTGTGTATGCATATGTGTGTGTGTGTAGAGGCGTGTGAGTCTATAAGTGTGTTTGTGTTTGTGTGTGTGTGAGAGGGTCGGGTGTGTGTCTGGGTGTGTGTATGAGTCTGTTTGTGTGTGTATGTGTGTGTGTGGTAGGTATGCAGGTATCACACACCAGTGTGTGTGTGTGTGTGTTTGTATGTGTGAGGGTTTGTGTGTGTGTGTGTCTGTATGTGTGTGTGTGTGTGGTAGGTATGCAGGTATCACACATCAGTGTGTGTGTGTGTGTTTGTATGTGTGAGGGTTTGTGTACGTGTGTGAGTGTGTGTGTGTGCGTATGTGTGTGTACGTGTATGTGTGTGTTTGTGTATGTGTGTGAGTGTGTGCGTGTGTTTGTGTGTGTGGGTTTGTGTGTGTGTGTGGGGTGTGTTTGTATGTGTGTGTGTGTGTGTGGGTTTGTGTGTATTTGTGTGTGTGTGGGGTGTGTTTGTATGTGTGTGTGTTTGTCTGTGTGTGTGGGTTTGTGTGTGTGCGTATGTGTGTGAGAGAGTGTGTGTGTGCTCGGCATGCAGGTAAACACTCTGCTGTATGCTGGCGGCGTTTACAGTCAGGTGACCTTGACCACTCCTCAGCTTCAGCCGAATCAATGTCGCTGCACCGCGTTACTGTAACAACTTGAGGATGGATGCTGCAGGACTCTGGACCAGAGTGTGTGTTAGCATGTGTGTGTTAGCATGTGCGTGAGTGTGTGTGTGTGTGTGCGTGTGTGTGTGAATGTGTGTGTGTGAGGGTAGGGTGAGCCGTAGTGTTTGATCGATTTATCAACCACAAATCTGCTGCTGCCTTTGCACCCCGCCCCCTCCCACCAACACCCAGCACTGAATCTAATACTGCTCCTGTCCCGGGACAAATCCATCAATCACACAGAAACACACACACACACACTCACACACACACACACAGAGCAGCACTAGTGTCACTGTTATAACATTCATATGTTCTCGTCTCTCTGTCTAATCCTGATCCTCTCACATGCCAATACAATGTCTGTCAGTGTCAATGAACTCATCTAACTCACACACACACACACACACACACACCCACACACACACCCACACACACACACACACACACACACAGACAGACAGCAAATGGATTATGACGGGCCGACAAACAGGGATGGAATAGATCCATCACAGATCTCAGCGTGTTTTAATGAGCTGTGAGACGTTTCCTCTAACCACTAATCCCGCTCAGAGTCAGGGGGGGGGGGGGCGGATCCTATCCCAGCTGACGTAGTGCGGGAAGCGGGGTACACCCTGGAGAAGTCAATAACCACGCCTTGGCACAACCATTCACAACTCTGACGGTGTTTACGCTCCATGGAAGGAGCCAGAGGCAAGAACTCCACGCAGGAAGGTCAGAGGTCAATCTGAACCACAGGTAGAGGAGCTCAGGTGACTGTTACACCGGAGACACATGAGCCGTCATACGTTAAAATATTTCACATCCAATAATTACCCTTTTGCTCATTTTGACCACATCGGGCTTTCAATCGGACCTTCCACCTGACGCCACTTTTCCTTTGATCCCCATGATCATCCACCATCGCAGTTGTCAATAGCGACAGGCGCGATGGCTAGTGAGAGCGATATCGCCTCAGGGGACAAAGTGTTGACGTCCTCGATCCAGACGGGATGGATGTGGCGAGAAGGATCAGATTGGGGGGGTCCGTCGGTTTGTCCATAGTTGGACTTAAAACATTCCTTTTTGATAAGGCTGATAAATAAGACTTGCCTAAGCTAGCTCCTAGCTATGCTGCTATAGGTTTAGATTACGAGGGGATTTCCCATAATGCACTACTCCACCTCCATCTCCCATTAATGCATGTCACTAACAAGTCTTTGTGCTTTTTTTTCACCCTGCACGGTCTCGTGGATCATGGCTGGACCTGCTGCTGAGGACCTGGTTGATGCCAGACCTGAGTCTGGACCTGCTGGAGGTTTCTGCCTGTTAAAAACAGGTATTTGTAGTCCAGTCCGAACGCTTGACTCTGCCGTCTTGCGGACGGATCGGTGTGAACGTACAGGATGTATGGATGCAAGAGGCATCATTTCCGTCATGTCCATCGTTTAAATCGTTGTGCCTGTCAATCATACAGGGTGGGCGGGGCTCTGTTTTTTTTTTTGTAGAGATGGACTTCCCTCCGTCTCCTACATACAGCTTGTTTGGAGGTTCCAGCAGAGGAGCGAGGAGCACTGCTACTGGCACGTCCAATAGTCTTCTTCCAGCGAGGGCGGAGCTTCAGGACACAAACATGGGGCGTTGAAGGAGGAAGGGGAGGAGCCAGTTGAGGTGGTTCATCATCTGATCAGGTTGCTTCCAGGAAACCTCCGTTTGGAGGTTTTAAGGCTGGACCAACTGGGAGGAGACCCCAGGGTTGACCCAGTACTCGCTGGAAGGACTATATATCTTATCTGGTCTAGGAACATCTCAGGATCATCCGGGATGAGCTGGAGAGTGTTGCTGGGGAGAGGGATATCTGGTATGCCCTTCTTTGTCTTCTGCCACCGCAGCCCCACCACGGTTTACAAGAAAAGGACGGATGGCCAACTATAACACTTTTGATGGTGCTATGCTACGTTAGCTTCGCTATCGGTTTTTCACTTGCATCCAGCCTTTTTTGCTAAGCTAAGGCTAAATACAACCAGACCGGTCTATGCTAGTGGAAATGCCTTCTCTGACCGGGATGAAGATCAGTCAGTCCCTCTGGTGTTGAGGTGACTCAGTGAGGTTCTGGTTCTTCATCCTTCAAACATGAAGAAGCGTGTCTGTCTGCACACAACCGGGTTCTTCAGCAAGTGTGAGAATGATGAAGACCACACTCATGTCCACGACCACGCTAAGGACCTCCACATGAACGAGAGTAGGTCTGTGCCGGTGTAATCTCGGTGTGTGTGTGTGTGTGTGTGTGTGTGTGTGTTTGTGAGTTTCTGTGGGGGGGCTCAGACATCAAGAAGGTGTGATCAACACCAGCTCTTACAGACGCACCATCATCACACCTTATTATAGCAGCTCAAATCAGCAGCGAGCAGCTGAGCAAATTCCTGCACACACACACAGAAACACACACACACACACACAGAAACACACACACACACACACACACGTATACACACATACAGGTGCACACACCAAAGTGTGCAGCAGCCCACTGTAACATCCTGTAACTACATAAGAGTAGGGGACGGGGGTCCTCAGCAGGACCTCAGCCCTGCTGCTGCTGCCTTGCTCCAGAGCTCAGCAGCAGCAGCAGCAGGGTGTTTGGGGAGGGAGGAAGAGGAGGAGGAGGAGGAGGTCTGACTCTACCTTGCCCTCTGTCCAGCAGAAGCAGATGTTATTGGAGGTGCTCAGGATGTCCGAGATGAAGGATGAGATGCCGAGACGCATGGTGACAGACGACGGTGCGGAGACACGGATCGGAGGAGAGGCAGGAGCTGCTGACAGAACGGAGACCACGAGCAGGACTGAGGAGGAGGAGGAGGGGAGAGGGCGAGGAGGAGAGAGAGGAGGATGGCTGTGCTACTACTGCTGCTGCTGCTGCAGGAGTGTGTGTGTGTGTGTATATGTGTGTGGGGCAACAGAACAAACATTAGGTATTCTAATGCCAAACGGGGCGGGACCCCTCCAGTTAGGACACCTTTTGGACCAGAACCAGGTCTGGCTCGGATTCTGATATTGCGTAATCATAAATCATGAAAGGTGACGTTTAACTTGTAGGTCACTCTGTAAAAAAAGAATGTATATAATGTTTATTTCTACCGGCAGCTGCTGGTATTTTACCGTAAAAGAAAAAAAGTCTCACAGAGAGTTTCTTTCACAACATTGTTGGACGTAACAACATGAGCCTGTGACGAAAAACAAGCGGTTTAACTTTACGCTGCGCTAAAAAGACAACCGGCCCATTTCATGCAGTCAGTTAGCTCTGTTAGCTTGGTTAGCTCACTTTAACTCAATTAGCTGTTAGCACTATAGCGCCATTTGGGGAAGGTTAGCTCTCTTCATCAGCGCAGGACTTTGTTGGCCACCTGCTAAAAGCTAACCGCTAGCTTAACAGCTTGCGGTCAGCTTGCAGCTAACGCTAACGTTGTACAGAGTTCAATGCTACAACACCTAGCTGTTTAAGATTATTTTGCTGTAAATTTGAATTTATATACCAGCTACATCTGTAATTTAAACGGTATAATCCTTTAACGGTAGTGACATTTTTCTGTTTTCGTATAAAAGTTTGTATTTCACGTTAAAGTTCTGTTTTCAGGTTATTTACTGTTTTTATAATTCCAGATATTCTACGTTAAATATTACGGTGATTTTCTGTTTTCTGTGACTGTTGCCATTTAAACAGTTTTTGTTTTTACGGTTTACATTTCGAAAACAACTTTTACAGTGCAGTCTGACCTCAGGGGTCTTTCTTAATAGGGGTGAGGGGGATTAAAGAGGAAACGTCGAGCCGCCCGCTGCAAGAGCCCTGAAGGTTCACATCCCATAATGAGTTTCTGCAGTCGGCTTATTCTCTCAATTATGAGACTCAATTATGAGATTCGCCTCTGATAGAGGTTATTATGGTCTGTCCACGTCAGACACGGTGAGCTCTTCCAGCAGGGTCGGAACAGAGACCGAACCAGCCGAGCATTGATGATCGGCGCGTTCCACACGTGCTGCATATGGGGCTGTGAGGCCACAGACCGCTCAGAGTGACCTCTGACCCCATCCGCCGCTAGACGCTCACACAGTGGATCAGTCGTCATTAGAACTGGACCTGGCGGTTTGGTCTGATGGATCAGGTTTTCATCAACATCTTGTAGACGTCTGGGTGAGCGTGTGTCGGAAGAGATCGCAGCAAGATGCATTATGGGTAGAAGACAAGCTGGGGGGAGGCGGTTGATGCTTTGGACCATGTTCTGCTGGGAAACTTGGGTCCCACCATCATGTGGTTGTTCTTCTCATCCGTAGCTCCTACCTAAACAGTGCTGCAGACGAAGTCCCCCATCGTCATGGAGACGGTATTCCCTGATGGCAGTGGCCTCCTCCATCACGACGATGATGATGAAGATGATTCAGGAATGTTTAAGGAACAAAGCAACCAGTTCAAGCTGCTCACTGGACCTCCAAATTCTCCAGATCTCAGTCCAGTCCCTTCTGGTACCAGATACCACAGAGTCCAGACCTCCAAGGGTCAGATCATAATGCATAATGTTAGACTGGTGGTCATAATGTATCGGCTGTAATCTCGGCCCTTTGAATTCCTCATCAGGCGTTACTTGTGTCTCTGGTCGGAACTCAAACGGATCTATTTAAGTTATGTTCGTTATTTTTAGCTCTTTGTGATTGACATTACCCACAATGCATCTGAGCATCTTTGGAGGGGAGGTGTGAATCGATGGTGGGTGTACCAGTGAGTAAAAATAGCAGCGTAGGTATCGTGTCGGAGACGTGACAGCAGCACCGACTGAAACCAGACATCAAACAACATCAGCAGAACCAGAGAAAGAACCGAGCCGCTGGTTCTGCTCGACCGCAGAATCATTCATGGGGTCATGTGACCGATGTACCGTAAACCCGTTTACAAGGATGTCACATAAAACGACTCGGTGTCGACTCAGACTATTACATAAAAGATCAGACGTACGTGTTAAAAAATAAATAGATAATAAAGTCAGGCATATTTTTGACAGCTTGTTTCTTTACACTAAAAGAAATCGTTACGTTAAAATCACGGTAAGAACGACTCAAATGTCGACAGAACAAGATGTTAGAACTGAAAACAGTAGTCGATACAACGAATGATCCCAAATCAAGATTCAGTGAATGATTCTTCAAGCCGCAGAGACATGATGAAGAAACGCTTCACCTCTAAAAAACCAATGAAGAAGAACAAGAAAAAGATGAAAATGTTGTTGATACACTCAAAAAAAATACTTCTTTAAATGAAAAAGTTCTCATTTATTTATTTGTCCTTTTTATACAGATTGTTCATTAAAGTTGTAAAAACTTTATCTTTCTTTTTGTGTTTGTTAAACAGATCAATTATTCTTATTATTTCATTTTTAAGAGGGGGGGGGGGGGGTTGTTAATTGTGCGATGTTTTCGTTTTTGAACTCGTCTTTATTCAGAAGAAAGTTATAAATAAAATATAAAAACAACGACAACCGCCCATGAATATATTAAACACAGCTGAGCTGCTGAGTCGGCAGAAAACAAGGAGCTGACATAAACAACAACATGTAAACATTCATGTTTGCAGACACACACACACACAAACACACAAACATAACCACACACACATACAACCTCTCACACACACACAAACACATACACACATACTACCAAATACTCATACACCCAAAACCCCACACACATACATTCACACATTTACACATACACAGACACACAACCACACGCTCACACACACGTGCACAACCACACACAAATACCCAAAAACACACACACACAAATACCACACACACACACTCACACAGACACACAACCACACACAGCTAAAAACAACCAAACACACACACACACACAACCACATACTCACAGAAACACACGCATCCACATACACACACACAACCACACGCATACACACAAAACCACGCACACACACACACAACCACATACACTAACACACACATGCACAAGACCACATAAACTCACACGTACACACACACACACACACAAACACATACACACATACTACCAAACACAAATACAACTACTCACGCACATGCACACACACGTACCCAAAACCACTCACGCAGACACACAAACACATACACACATAAAACCACACACTCGAACACTTACTCACACACACTAACACAACCACATACTCATACACCCAAAACCCCACACACATACATTCACACATTTACACATACACAGACACACAGACACACAACCACACACAAATACCCAAAAACACACACACACAAAAACCACACACACACACTCACACAGACACACAACCACACACAGACAAAAACAACCAAACACACAACCACACGCATACACCCAAAACCACACACACTCACACACACACACAAACACACACACACACACGCACACACACACACACAAACACTCACCGGGCAGGTTTCCACAGTTTGCGGGGGGGTGGGATCATCTCTCTCTTGTTGAGGGGGGCGACTCCCAGCGCCACCTGCATGATGGTGATGAACTTCTTGTACTTCATGTCGGAGCTCATCAAAGCTCAAACAGCTGTCCGTCACTTCGTTTCCATGACGACCCCTCTGCTCTCCTCGAGAAGGTCCATTCTTCCTGTGGTGGTCTACGAAGGTCTGGGGCTGTCTCTGGTGGTCCGTCCAAGTCTATGACAGTCCTCGGTTGTCCTACGTAGTTTGTGGTGGTCTGCAGTGGTCCCTGGAGGTCGGTGGCGATCTATGGTGGTCTGTTTCGGTCTAAAGGGTGTCCGTCCTTCCAGTGGCGGCCCGTGGTGGTCTGAGGACTGAGTCCAGAACAGACAGAAACAAAAAGCATCACAGCCGTGTTCCGATTTATGTTGAAGCATTACTGTTACATAACTCCCTCACACACACACACACACACACATACACACACACACACACACACACACACAGAAGGATAATAGTGGCACTAAGCCTCTGGGGGCTTAGGATGGTAATCCCCCTCATCCACCTCTGTTTTCTTTTTTTTACGGTGACAACTTTGCTCATCGTTCGCTTACATGTAAGTTCTACAACGTTTTCTACATTCAACATCAAAACAAACAAATAAATAAGTATTCAGTGGATAAAGGTCGCTGTTTAGACTCTGACTCTGAGGATTCTAGGGCCGCCATCAGTCTGAACCGGAACCTGAACCTCCTCTCTGCTGACACGTATGTAGGAACCAACAGAACTCCGGTGGTTCCACTGAGCATCGTTACATCAAATCGCTGAAACAACCAGAGACACAGAACAGGATGGATAGATCCAGGACAGGGTCAGAACCACAGAGGGTCAGGGATCACCAGGATCATCAGAACCACGGGGTCAGGAATGCGGCTGGTAGGATGGAGACACATGACAGACATGAGGGGGCG
This sequence comes from Lophius piscatorius, assembly GCA_009660295.1. NCBI lineage: Eukaryota > Metazoa > Chordata > Actinopteri > Lophiiformes > Lophiidae > Lophius > Lophius piscatorius. The sequence goes on from VRLP01004732.1 coordinate 27,058, forward strand.
GGGCTAACAGGACACAGCTGTGGACAATCTGGACAAATCACAGCAGGGATTACTGACAAGACAGTTAGAGGAAAAAAGGAGGCGCAAACTGTCAGAAAGACAATCTGAGAGAAACGACCATCAACCAGAACATTACAACCACTGAAAAAGATTTATGGTCTGGTTACTGTGGTTACCTGTCAGTGGGTGGGATATTACCTGGTTACCATGGTTACCTGTCAGTGGGTGGGAAATATTACCTGGTTACCATGGTTACCTGTCAATGGGTGGGAAATATTACCTGGTTACCATGGTTACCTGTCAGTGGGTGGGATATATTAGGCAGCAGGTAAATTTTATAGCAGGTCACCACCTTCAGAGGTCAGCTGGAGGCCTGGCCTCCATGGGTCAGAGCTTCAGAGGGTGGTTATCTATGACTTATTTGGGTTTACCTCCTTCCTGTTGTTTACTGTTGTTCTGTGATTCACTGAGGGATGGCTCAATCATTTATGAAACCATCTCTGCTTCATTCCCTCATTGTTTTGATAAAATCATCTACAGCAACTTCATGAGCTGAAGGAGAAGATTATTGTCTTTAAGCTTCTCTGTGCTGCATGGCGGCTCTGACCGAGCATCAACCGGGAATTCTGATCCGAGATCCTGACAGATCCATGAAAGGATGGTGAGGACGAGTAGAGCTGGTTCTGGTGAGGCAGCCTGGATGGTGTCCTAAAAGATCATCTTCTCTGTTCGCTCACAGCTGAGGGTCCGGTCTCCAGTCCTGTGGTGCTCTGTGATTGGTGGAGAAACGGTAAATCCTCTTGTTCCCAGAAGCCTTCACTCATCCTCCCGTCACGGAGTCAGTCTGATCCAGCAGTAGCGGTCAGGGAGACCGGATCAGGCTGGCGTCCAGACCGTCAGCTTTGGAGGGGGTGGGGGGGGGAGTGACTGGTCCAGATGGAGACTTTGGTGTAAATGTGACGCTCTTTCCATCATTGTGTTATAATAATAATCATTTATTCGTTACTAATCACATACTCGGACACAGAACAACATAGTGTAATTATTTCTCTGCATTTGACCCCTCCCTGATCAAATTGTGTCATTCCAGATTTCAAAACTTTAATGGTGGGGCCTCCTGCTCCTCCTGAAGACCCGAGACTGGAGGAGAGTCGTGGGATCTTTGATCTGTCTAAAACGTTTTTATCCGTTTTCCAACAGATAAAAACGGTGAGTTTTTAATCTGTTGTCCACGGTCCAATTCGACCCAGGCTTCAAATGCAGGACGGGGGTCCCGGCCCGGAGATTCACTCCAAGCATCAAACCCGGTAAACATCCATTCACATCCAGATTCACGACCCTTCATGGTTCTGGACTGTGGGAGGAAGCCGGAGAGACAGACGTAACTACACACTGGATTTTACCCGGGAACCTTCCTGCAGTGAGACGACTGCAACCCTGTAGCCCCGCCCATAGGAACAGTGTAGCCCATCCCATAGGAACACTGTAGCCCCTCCCATAGAACCCTGTAGCCCCTCCCATAGGAACCCTGTAGCCCCTCCCATGGGAACACTGTAGCCCCTCCCATAGGAACACTGTAGCCCCTCCCATGGGAACCCTGTAGCCCCTCCCATGGGAACACTGTAGCCCATCCCATAGGAACACTGTAGCCCCTCCCATAGAACACTGTAGCCCCTCCCAAAGGAAGAAGGATGTCTTGAGATTGAGGCGTGGCTCGCTGTAATTTCTGATCGGTCTTCTGTTTAAATAATCTTTATTGGTAAATCGTCACTTACAGAACATGTGCCAACGGAAACAGAACCTGGAACAGGAACAGAAACAGAACCTGGAGCAGGAACACAAACAGAACCTGGAACAGGAACATAAACAGAACCTTGAACCTCTCAGGCAGGACACAATTCGAATAACAAATGTACATAGTAAAATGTTGCATAAATGTAAATAAATAACTTAATAAAAGATTTTAAAAAATAGGAAGTGAACTAATTTTCTCTTATATCACATGAAAAATATGGATCCTTTTTTTTTTGTCTATTATTTTGGCCAAACTTTGAGTAAAACTTAAATTCAATCTTTCATTGAAATGATTTGAGAAATTGTCTTTGCGAGTTTTAAACTTCCCACATCATGAAGTTTTGTTGAAACACATTCATATATATTTGGCTTTGATGTTTACAACTACATAGAAAATAATCCCAAACCTTCTTGTAGCAGAACTTTGGTGAGAGCTCACATTCATAACACAGATGTGAAATTGTTTCCTCCTCATTCAAAAGTCTTATGTCATATTTATACCGTATTTATTAACGCATGTCTATTTATACATGTTTACATAAACACAGGATGGTTTATGTGTCTGGTTCTTCTATTATTATTTTCTCATATGTTCATTTAGTACTTTTAATATGGATTCTGTAAACCAGGAAGTTATTTTATTCCAGTTCCTAAAACTCCTGCCTCTCAGAATGACATTCCATCAGGAAGAGCATTAATTACCAACTTATATTCTTTATTATGTAACAGGGAGGGTTTTTTACGGAGGAGGATTAGACATTTCTTAGGGGCATCTGAAATTATTCTCAGTATTCTGACTTTAATCTCAGAATTTCCCAATAAAGAATTCATGTAGCCTAATTCTCAGAAGAAAGTTAGAATTCTGGGAATAAAGTCAGAATTCTGAGAATAAAGTCAGAAAGAATTCTAAGAATAAAGTCAGAATTCTGAGAATAAAGTCAGAATTTTGATAAGAAAGTCAGTATTCCGAGAATAAAGTCAGAATTCTGAGAATAAAGTTAGACTTCTGAGAATAAAGTCAGAATTCTGAGAAGAAAGTTAGACTTCTGAGAAGAAAGTCAGAATTCTGAGAATAAAGTCAGAATTCTGAGGACATAGCAGGATTTTGCAGATGGAAAAGTCTGTTGGTTGAATCTGGTGTCATTGTTTGGAATATGTTGTCTTTTGGTGATGATATCATTGGCGCCGGATGATGGTGTTCTCTGATTGGACGGTGTTTAAACTCCACATGGACTTCCGAGGATCTTTTCAAAGATTTAATGAGAAAATGAGCAAAACATGATTATAGAACACGCAGGTGAAGACAGAGAGACACCTGTGGATGCCTGCTGATGATGCGTGGCTGTGATGTCATACATGTGGTATGTGCTGAGAGTCTTTGGTCCCGTGGGATCTGACAGTCACAGTGGTTCTGCTGCAGACCCGTCAGCAGTGGGCTCAGGAGAGAGGCAGGTCACACAAGTCCATGTTTCTGCTGAAGATGGTGGAGAACTCTGTGGAGAGCAGCTGGTGGAGGCTGAGGCCATCATGGCTGTAGACCCAGCGTTCGCCAGTCCAGTCGTAGCGCTTTGGTCCGCTGTAGGAAGAGGAGAGCAGACCAGACGTCCTTCAGTCACAATCATCAGGGAGATGGGATGAAGAAGATAGGTACCCAGAAAATATATCCCACCCACTGAAAATATATCCCACCCACTGAAAGGTTACCATGGTTACCAGCTAATATACCCCACCCACTGACAAGTAACCATGGTAACCAGGTAATATATCCTACCCGCTGACGGCAAACCATGGTAACCTGGTAAAACGTCTCTAGAAATGTTATGTGTGAAAAATAGAATTTTAATTTTTTTTTTTTAACCAGTTATGAAGGTCTAATAAAAGGATCGTAAAGCGTGAGAACTTGGGAGCCAGGTCTGGTCAGTTTTTGTCGTTTCCACGGCAACAGTTAGAGTCGGTTTCTGGTTGTGGTTTGAACGGTTCCTCACCTGGAGGGAGAGGAAAGCCAGATCTGTTTGTTTGGAGTCTGTTTGTTGATGACGTAGGTGCCGTGGTCTCCGCCCACCTTCACCGTCAGAACTCCACTCTGAGCAGGAGAAGAGACAGGAGAGGTTAGGAGCTTCTCACTACTCCTCCTTATTGACCTCTAGATTTAGTCCTGCAAGTCCGACCAAAACCATGAAGACACACAAACAAAGATGTTAAAGAATCAGAGGAGGAGGAGGAAGAGGAGGACCACATGTTCTTGAAACCTTCAGGTGGATCTGTGATTGACCAGAACATGACCTACAGAGGATCTGTAGGTGCTGTGAGTTTAACGCCAGTGTGCTAACATGCTAATGTTGCTCATGTTTGTGAGTGCTAAACATGCTGTACACAGATCAGCCACAACGTAGTAACCACCTACCTCATACTGTGTTGAGACGTTTACTCCAGTAGAACCCTCAAGTCGTTATTGTGGGTCACATATTCAATTCATATTCAAGTCAATACTCTATTAATGACACAGCTTATGTAGGGGTCCGTAGCACATATTGCTATGTCGGTGGTTATAATGGTTTGGCTGATCTAACAAAGCTGGTGCTGCTCCGACCTCCAACCTCCACAAGGTGTCTGGCTCCCTGGTGGTCTCTGACAGGTGAGATTGGGTCACTGACAGGTGAGACGGGCTCTCTGACAGGTGAGAGTGGGTCACTGACAGGTGAGACCGGGTCAATGACAGGTGAGGGGGGGTCGGGGGTCTCTCAGGACCACCAGGACTTGGAGTGTTTGAGCCTCCCTGCCAGAGACGCGTGTTCGGCCTGTCAGTGAGTGTCGGGTCCTCTGGACAGGAAATCAATGAGTTCGGTCTGAACCAGCTGAATCAGTCTGACAGCATCAGAGCGGGGGGGGGGGGGGGGGGGGGGTTGGAATGATGACGCGCTGCTCTCAACTGCTGCTGGGGATGCTTCCTGAGACAATCATTCAAACTGTGCAGCAATAAGTCAGTTAGTGTAGACAGGAGGAGGAGCTGAGTGAGACGGTAGAGAAGCTGAACAGCCCTGTTGCTACGGTTACACACGGGAAAACAAAGAGGGAGGGGTGACAGATGATAAATGATAAACAGAATGATAAATTCTGTTACCAAGAATATCTTCTTTATTTTTATGACCTTCCTCCCACAGGCCTACCTCCATATCTGCTGACTTCATCAGCTAGAACCTCTACAGCACCATCTAGTGGACATATTACAGTTCTGGTACCAAAAGGCTCAACTCATCTTTTTAACTTATAGAATAAAAGATCAACACAATCATTCCACGTTTAAATTAACTGATATTATGGCATAGGGAGTTTTGTTCTTCTTCTGTGGGATTTAGTAATTAGATTACTTGACTAATAGAAGTATATTTCATTGAAGTAATGGCAATGACGTGTTTTAGGTTACTGTAGCCCCGCCCCCTCTGACCATTACGATTAACCGTTACAGGTGGAATATTTTGTCTCAATCCAGATGTTATATTCCTCCTGACCGATACTTCCTGCCGACATCATAAACGCGTCCTTTATGGCGGCGTGAGCTTTGAGTGACAAGGGTCAACAGGAAGTCGACTTACAGCGAAGACGACATCATAGTCCGCTCCAGTGAGGCCTTCGTCTCCCAGGTCCTCAAAGTAGTCCGCCAGAGAATCCAACGTCTCGTCAGCCAGCTTCTCGTACTCTGCCTCAGTCAGCTCGCTGTCACACACACACACACACACACACACACACACACACAGTCTGAACAAGAGTGGCTAATGGCGACCAGAAAATAAAATGTGTTTAAGTGCTGTGTGTGTGTGTGTTTGTTTGTATGTGTGCGTGTCAGTTTGTGAGGGTAATAGTAAGTGTGATAGTAAGATAGTAAGTGGGTGTTAGTGTTTGTGTCTGTGTGTGTGCTGTTTGTGCTTGTCTGTGTGTTGTCTGTGTGTGTGTGTGGTGTCTGTCCGTCTCTGTGTTTGTGTGTGCGGTGTCTGTGTGTGGTTCGATTATGTGTGTGTGTGTGTGTGCGTGTGGTGTGTGATGTCTGTGTGTGCGTGTGTGTTTTTGTGTGCGTCTGGGGTGTCAATGTTTGTGTGTGCATGTATGTATTTGTGTGTAGTGTCTGTGCATGTATGTGTGTGCGTGTGGTGTCTGTGCGTGTGTGGTGTCTGTGCATGTGTGTGTGCGGTCTCTGTCCGTCTCTGTGTTTGTGTGCGGTGTCTGTGTGTTGTTTGATTGTGTGTGTGTGCGTGCGTGTGGTGTGTGATGTCTGTGTGTGCGTGTGTGTTTTTGTGTGCGTCTGGGGTGTCAATGTTTGTGTGTGAGTGTGTATGTTTGTGTGTGCATGTATGTATTTGTGTGTAGTGTCTTTGCATGTCAGTGTGTGTGTGTGGTGTCTGTGCATGTCTGTCTGTGTGCGGTGTCTGTGTATGGTTTGATTGTGTGTATGTGTGTGTGTGTGGTGTCTGTGCATGTCTGTTTGTGTGTGGTGTCTGTGTGTGGTTTGATTGTGTGTATGTCTGTGTGTGTGTGTGGTGTCTGTGCATGTCTGTGTGTGTGTAATGTCTGTGTGTGGTTTGTGTGTGCGTGTGGTATGTGATGTCTGTGTGTGCGTGTGTGTTTTTGTGTGCGTCTGGGGTGTCAATGTTTGTGTGTGAGTGTGTATGTTTGTGTGTGCATGTATGTATTTGTGTGTAGTGTCTGTGCATGTCTGTGTGTGTGTGTGGTGTCTGTGCATGTCTGTTTGTGTGTTGTGTCTGTGTGTGGTTTGATTGTGTGCATGTGTGTGTGTGTGTGTGTGTGTGTGTACCTGGTCTGCACTGAGGTGAGTTTCTCCTGGATTGAAGACGTCAGATGGATGTTCCTCCTCCACCAATCAGCATCCAATCTGCTCTGAAAACACTGAAACGCACAGAACGGGGCATCTCATCAGAACCAAGATGAACCTCATCATTGATCTTCGTCAGGTCCGGGCTGTGGAGAGGGTTTTGGACACATTTGGTTTAAGAAGTTCACTAAAGATGACACAGTTGTTAAAAACATGACAGTTTTTACGTGACGGAATAAAGATGGTGATGCTGACGGGACACTCTGGAGGAAAATACAAATCAAACTCACCACACAGTCAGAACTTGATGAACAAAGGTGAAGAATTATAATTAAAGATCGTCAGACTTAAAGATGACTCAGAGGTCTGATCAATGACAGGACCATAAATATGTAACAACCAAGAAATTCTCAATAGGAAATTCGCAACATATGGCATTACGTATCACAATATGCTACGGAATATTCAAATATATTACAATATTTCTCTAAATATCTCATTATTAAAATGTACTGTAATTAGTTATTAACAGGACTTACTGTGTGGGGGGGCGGACAAGCGGGTCCTCGTACTGGTCGGACCACCGAGAAGTGAGACCTCCTGAGCTGGAAAATAATTTATAAAGTTTATTACACCATCCTTTTTTTTTTTCATTTTACTTTATTGAACTTTATTTTCCATTAACAAAGCATCGAAACTGACGTAACAATGGTGTAAATAAAACTGAATACATTAAAAAAAATAGATGAAAACAACAGATTATTCAAATCATGAAGGAAAATTAAATGGAATATTTAAAGTAAAACAATAAGCAGGCAGCACAGTCTTAAGTTTCAACAGTTTTAAAGTGTTAACAAAACAATCTGAATATATTGTTCGATATTTCTTTAACACCATAAACTGAGGTGTGACTAGCAAATTTACATTTATGTAAGTAGAATTTCTCGGAATGATCTAGATTAATAAGGAAATATTCATTTTCATGAGTTTATCGGAACCTTGAAAAACAGAAAAACACATTCAAAATCTGCTTCATATATTTTCTCTGGCGGATTAAGTAACAAATATTTTACGAAATCATATCTTTTTTAGCGGTGTCCCCTCTGACACATGACGTCACAGTGTCACGAGCTAACGTTAGCTTCATTAAGGTAGCAAAGCTTCCCCTGACGTCAGATGACTATTACCTGGCTAGAGAGCGTCCGGAACCTCTGAACTGAAATCCGTGTGTTTGTCATTAAATACATAAAATGAGTCTTAGAGAAAGAAAACATGTTTGTTTATGTTAACGACAGTTCACCGGCGTCTTCGTGGTTCCACTTCCGCTTTTCTTCTTCTTGTACTTCCGCCTCTTCTTCTACTTCCGCCACTCTTCTCTTTCTACTTCTGCCTCTTCTTGTACGTGTTGCTGGATGAAGTAGACAGGAAGACGGATCTGTTTTTCATTAATTGGACAAGCAGAGTTTCTGTGACTTTAAAGAATTTAAAATAAATAAGAGCGAATCGACTGCCTCCTCCTGGTGGGAGAGAAGATCCCACGATGGCTCCCCCACTGGATCATCAGAGCATTGCAGATACTATGAAGTCGGGATTTAAACAGCAGAGTTTTGAGAGAATAAAGTTTAAAATAAGCGTTTTTCAAAACTCATAACTCATAACTCATATTCTCCAGAAGGAAGAATAACTGTATAAAGCACACAGCGAGTGGAAACCGCCAAGGAACAAAAGTACTCAAGGCATTATTGTGATCAGAATCAGTTAGATCATTTAGGATACTTTCTAATTACCAAACCGATCTAAATAATAAAATACACAAGTTACATATCTGTGTCAATTCTGGTTTGACAATGTAGGATTCAATAATACCTTACCATAGAAAGATTAAATCGATCCAGTATTAAGAGAACCAGAGAGCCTGGGTTCATAGAAAGGAGCTATAAAAGTCCTATTTATTATTATCATTATTGTTATTATCAGTGCCCTATTGCTCAATGGTGAAGAAAATGTTCTTGTGACATCATGCCATGACATAACGTCCCCAAACCTCGGTCATCTCTAGGATAAACTAAAACCTACCTCTGGGTAAAATGTCATACAAATCTTTTACAACAGAGTTAAAAAACCTTGGGGACCCTGGTGGAGGCAATAATTATCAATAAAGTCAAAATAGATTGTTATTGGTTGTTATCTTGAATGGCCAATATTCCAGAAAATCAGTGTTGATAAATAAATATTAATTAGCAGAAAAAGAAAAGACTCCGGATGGATCTGGTTTTAATTATCGCTTCCTCTGTTAAACCTCAAACAGGTAAAACAATTCATTTGATTGAAGACATTTCTCTGTTCATAAGGATGATTGGTGAGAAACAATAAATATAACTTTTATTATTCGTGTTCATCAAAGCAGTTGCATTCTGAAACTTCACCACTAGATGTCACTTAACGCCACAATTTGACCTTTAATGTTCAAATCTGACCATGTTTGACAGAAGTCATAGTTCTAAAGTGATTCAACCATAGAAAATAAGAAGTAAATAAACTCACAAAAAAACATCAGACATAGTGAAACCGTGTTTTTCCTCCAAGGTCATTTTTTAATTTAAAAAAATCATCCAAACTCCATTAAAATTACATTATGTAATTATTATTCTTTTATTTTGAAAGAGACATTTTGATGAATTTTGAGGTTTTTTCTCAACAAGAAGGTTCTTGGTTAAAACCCACCTCTGGGTCTTTCTCGGCGGAGTGAGCATCCTCTTCCTGTGGGTTCTGTCCAGGTTCTCCAGCTTCCTCCCATGGTCCAGAAGTACTGATGCCCTCCAAATGTGGTACTTCAGGAACTTTTACATTTGGGATAGGCTCCAGCCCCCTTGTGACCCTGAACAGGATAAGTGGTTATAGAGAATGGATGTGTGGATTTTGATGAACATTCAATGAACTTGGGGAGGCGGAGCCAATGAAAGCATGGCCATGTGACTTAAATGGGTTCAAAAGGCAGGAATCACACCTACAATTAACTCATTCATGCTAAGCTACCTATGCTAATCCAAACATCAGGACGGCGTCTTCTGCTCTGTGTTGGCAACTTTGTTCCTGTTACTATGTGAGAAAAAAAAAAACACTTTTATCCTCGCTTGATGTTATATTTTTTTTAGATAAAAAGCTGTAACACTATTTTATTAGGAAAAAAATCTGTGAATTTGCTCAGAAACTCTTTGATAACTTCTGGATAGCCAATAGACCCAAGAAGTGGCAAAAAGAAAAAAGGATTTTGACTTCGGAGGAATAAAAAACCCCACATATGTCCACTAGAGGGAGCTGCAGGCCCACGCTGAAACCTGTGACATAAATCCATGTTTATATTAAAATCTGGCTTTATGCAGATTTCAGTCAATAAAAATAATAGTTAACTCTTTAGAGAAGCCTGATTATAAGCCTGTGGTGTTCATGCAGATCGAAATGTGTCTGTTATCTGCACACACACTCACACACACACACACATTTCATGACCCCCTCCTGTCCACTCAGCTCCCTCTGAGCTGGTGCGATGTCAGGCTCTCCTCTGATTGGCTGTCAAGAGTCTCACCTGATGACCTGCTGCTGGGGAGATCAGTGGATGATCTCTGACAGGATATGGGGGAAAGGAGAGAAAGTTAAAGGCCATGTAATCTGATTACAGGTGAGACTTTCACTAACCTAATCACTGTCCTGCAGTAATTAGACTGATCCCTGCTGGAGCTGAGCCGCTCCTCACAGGAGAACATTCCACGATCAGAATCTTCTCCCTCAGGGTCTTTATTCTCTACCTCCTCCTCCTCCTCATGACATCCTCTCATTCTGGGATTATGCCATCAGCCATAACATTAAAGACGGCTGCTGTTAATCTTGTTACTTGTCATTCCCCATCTTTAATAACAATAATACGTGAACACATGTTATATATGATACATTCATGAGGCATGAGGTCTACTTCTAGAAGCTCTGGAGTCATGATGGAGATGAAGCAGGCGCCACCTGGTGAATAAACACCGGTGTGTCTGATGGCGGGTCAATAATCACCACAGAACCTGTCTGTGTAAAGTGCTTTTTTATTTATTACAAAATATATCAGAATATTCATCATCTGCTGGATAAACAGGAAGATTGACTCATTCTTTTTTCACCGCGACCCCTCCCCTCACTCAGAAGTGGGCGTGGCTAAGGACTTTAACATCATGTGTGGATTACATCTGCAGGTCTCCATTCACACACGCTCACACGCAGACAAACACCTGCATGCAGACACACACCTGCACGCAGACACACACCTGCATGCAGACACCTGCACGCAGATGCACGCAGACACACACCTGCATGCAGACACCTGCACGCAGTCACACAGATGCACGCAGACACATGCACGCAGACACACACATGCACGCAGATATACACATGCACACAGACACACACCTGCACGCAGACACACACCTGCATGCAGACACCTACATGCAGACACCTGCATGCAGTCACACAGATGCACGCAGACACCTGCACGCAGACACACACATGCACGCAGACACACATGCACGCAGTCACACAGATGCACGCACACACAAACATGCACGTCTGTAATCTAAGGGGGCTCTATAATTTTAAGTTTGCAGGTCAGAGGTCATCTGATTCGGAGGCACTTCCTGTTTACGTCGTCCTTTTTAATGTCAAGATTAAATCAGCCAATCAAATTAGTCCCAGCTTCACGTCCATGGGTCGTGTGATCTCCTGATGAAGAGGTCAAAGGTTCCTCTTCGTTCCTCCACGCTTCGTTTCATCAGTTGGTTAAACATAGACGTTAGTCGGCGTTTTTCATCTCCTCGCCGCTGCCACCGCGACACAAACAGGAAGTGAATGTAGTCCCAGAGGAGAGGCTGTTCGGGCTTGATGGAGGCGTCTGTAGAACTGGTCTCACCAATCCTGGACTGAAGGTGGGCGTGTTGGGGGAGGTCCTCTCAGGAGGACTTGTTGGTGCAGGTTCCTGGAGACTCATGTAGGTTCACCTTAGATCTGCAACAGAACCCATCAGATTTCATCAGAGCGTATCCATGACAACGACTCTATAACTTAAAGGGGCAGTCTGTTGGATTCAGGCGGGGGTCCGGATTAATAAATTGTGTTCGCTTAGCTTAGCATCAGCCCTTAGCTTCACATGATCACCCGACGAATCACGGGCCCGGCGGCGCTGCTCACGTGAACCATGACGGCATCTAATGATCCGGACCAGAGCAGAGAGTTTGTTCTTAATGCAAACTCTCAAAAAAAAATGAGGTGGGCGAGTAAGAAAAAATGAACTCAACCAACACGTCCGAGAAAAAACGCCAGGATCAAATTGGATCAGAACCACCAACTTCACTTTTTATAGAGCATGAATGAAGTACTGAAGGAGCTGGGATAGGCTCCAGACCCTGCTACCCGAGACTGAATGAATCAAAGATCGCTACCATGACGTGGGTCTGGGTTTTTCCAGAATAAAAGCGCGTGATGTGGAGTTCCTGCTCTAAACGTTACGGATGATGTTGACCTTGACATTCATGGTGACCATCTTCACGTTTCATGCAACGATAAATTCATTGATCTAAAGCGGAGGAAGACCACAGCGAAAGTCTCTGACCATCGGTGGATCTGGGTTTTCAGAATAAAAGCGGGGATGAGGAGTTTCTGCGTTGTCCCAAAGCTTAATTTGATTAACGTAACGTCTTTGGCGAGTTTATCTCACAACACGGCGGCTCTTGGATTCCCCCATAAGCGGCGACGCAGATGAGATGAAGAACATGACATAACAGGCCCCACCCCCTTTTTGATCGTGTGTCACATCACCGATGTAATGGTTCGTGTCATTAAGGCTCCTCCCTCCTACCTGTTGTGGGTCATGTGACTCTTGACCAGGTGACCAGCAGCCAGAGCAGCCATCAGGGAGAGTTCTCCGGCCAGAACCGTCGCACACACCACCCTCGCCAGTTGCTGGGCGTTCTCCCCGGGTCGGACCGAACTAGCTCCCTGCACACCCAGCATCTGCACACACACACACACAAACTGATGAGTGTGTGCCTCGGAGCACCTCTCTAACCTTCCTGCTGGTGGCGCTGTACCGCACCTGGAGGCAGGCCTGCTGGGGGGGCAGGTTGGTGCCCCCGCCCACTGTGCCCAGCTCTATGGAGGGCATGGTGCAGCTGATGTAGAGGTCCTCCCCTGAAGGTCCTGATGCCTCCATCAAGGTGATGCAGTTACTGCTGCCGACGGACTGCGCCGGATCCTGACGACACACACACACACACACACACACATTAACACACACATATTAACACACGCACACAAATGAACACAGGAGACCCCAGAAGAAGGAGCCCCTCCGAGCGTCTCTACCTGTCCACAAGCGATGTAGATGGCGGCCACCAGGTTGGCGGCGTGGGCGTTACAACCTCCGATGCTTCCCGCCATGGCAGAGCCCACCAGGTTCTTGCTGATGTTCACCTCCACCAGAGCTTCAGTGGTGGTCTTCAGAACCTGCAGGAACACGAGGTGGAGACATTCAAAGCTGTGTAGCAACTGTCTAGTGCTAGAGAAACCTGCAGCCCTACAGAGAGCTCCGCCCACCTCTCGGACCACCCTGGCGGGGATGGTGGCCTCACAGACGGCGGACTTGCCGCGACCCTCGATCCAGTTGATGGCGGCTGGTTTCTTGTCGGTGCAGTAGTTCCCGCTGACGGCGACCACCTGCAGGTCCGGGTAGAGCTGCTGCAGCTGACTGAGAGCCTTCTCCACCCCCTGCAGGAGAAAGACGGGTCACATGACTCAGACTCGGGTCACGTGACTCAGACACGGGTCACACGACTCAGACCATCCTGCCATCTCACCTTCGAGATCATATTCATCCCCATGGCGTCGCCCGTCTTAGAGTGGAAGCGAATGTAGAGATTTTTACCAGCCAGAGCCACCAGCAGCTTCTGGAGCCGAGCAAACCTGTAAACAACAACAACAACAAGAACAAAAACATGATGACTTTATCCACAGAAGAAGAAAAAAAACTTAGGTGGCGAGCTCGTTCATGTGATCATCAGTGGAGATCGTGTTCTACCTGCTGGTGTTGTCGAAGGCGTCTTTGGTGACCTGGAACCCGTCGGCGCTCTCCAGCCACGCCTTGACCTCCGCAGCCCGGCAGGCAGAGGGAAGCCGGACCACGGGTCCCCGAGTCATGCTGTCAGCCAGAATACGGCTGCTGGCTCCGCCTCCCATCTACAAGACCCAAAGGGGGCGGTCACATGACGTGATGACGATATGCAAGAGCATAAATATCCAATCAGCGGGAGGAGATCCTGTCATGTGACTCCTGTGTCCCAACTATCACAAAGTATAGTTGTATAGTATAGAGTATATTAAATAAGACTGAGTAAAAAAACTAAATAAATTAACACTAAACTAAAGTGGAAACCAGACTAATCTAAAGCTCACGTAAACAGGAAGTAGAAAACAAGAACAAATGCCATCTTCCTGTTTCCACTCACAGCGATTGCGCGACAGCCGCGGTTGGTGCTCGCCACCAGGCAGCCCTCTGTGGTCGCCAGGGGAACCTGGAACTGCTTCCCATCCAGGTGCAGCGGTCCGGCCACGCCCACTGGCACCGGCATGTAGCCAATCACGTTCTCACAGCAGGCGCCCATCACCTGTGAGGACAGAAAGGTTGTCAAACGGGAAGCGGAGAGGACAGTGATCGCCTGCGTGGCGTGAACTCACCTTGGAGTAGTCGTAGTCGGCGTACGGCAGAGAGGAGAGCGCCGAGGGGGAGGGGAGCTTGGCAGAGATCATCTGCCGCCGTATGGCCACGCCCCTCTCAGGTCTCTCCATCATGGCCTCCAGTTTGTACGCAGGGATGTGTTTGGCGGTGACCAGCATCATCACCTCGGCATCAGACAGGAAACGAGGCCCCAGCTGGAAGACCATTATCATATTTACTCACTAGGGGGAGCCTTTTTACTAAAAACACAATTTTTCAAACCAACCTGGCCCTGAACATAGTGGGATTATAAATACTATAGATAAGATAACCATCCTCCAGAGAGGGGCGGGGCCTATTACAATCAATCAACACAAAAACCTTTATCGTGATAACAAACTGAAGCTGCCGTCTGAGAGCAAGTGAAGCTGAGCAGACAGGATGTGAGGTCACAAAGACTATCTTGCTGCCATCACGCTTTAATTGGTTCAGCCTCAGAGAGCGGGCGCCATCGCTAAGCTTGTTACAGGTTGGTTACATCACACGGTCAAACGCTGCACCCCCCCATCCCCCATGTGGAGGTAAGCTGTGGCGCCGTCTTCAAGCCTCACCTCAGGTTGGTTGAAGATGGAGACGCATTCCTCCAGAACTCTGGGCGTCAAGGGGAGGCATGGTGGCTCGGGTTGTGACTCTACCTCTCCGACAATGAAGTTAGTCTGGTGGTCAGGAGGCGGTGCAGAGAGGGGCCGGATCACTTCATCTAGAGAGATGGGGGGGAGAGATGAGGTTGTAATGTGTGGAACCAGAATATTATAAAATCCTACTTTTTGTTTCTTTGCCGTTTAAAAATGATCTTAATTTAATAAAATATGAGTTTTTCTAAGTAATAAAGAAATAAATAATTTTTTTTTTTTAACTTGTTTCAAGAATTACTCAATTCTATTTTAAGAAATGTTGTTTTATTATAGGCTTTTTCTTCTCCTAGGTATTATTCTTGGATGAAGGTATGGATTTTTTTAAAAAATCAGTTCAATCAAAGGTTTAATATTCTAACCAAGGAAAATGTTTTAAACTTTTTTTTATTTTACTTCAAGATTTTTTTTTTTTAATCTCAAGATATTTTTTTTATGATTTAACATCATTTTTCTCTCTTCTTTTTACGTGCTACTTAATTTAAATCTATTTGACTCATTCATAAAGGGAAGTTTTTTCCAGTGCACACGTCTGTCTGTGACATCATCAGCTAGCTCACTCACCACTCGCTGCCTGGTTGACGGGCGCCAGAGACGCCACGCTCTGGATGGGAGCGAGGCTGAGGGGCGGGGCGGCGTGCGGCTCCTTCCTGTAGCAGGTCTCAGTCAGCCGGCGTGGGCTGAAGGCGGGGCCGGACATGGTGATGGGGTTCTTCAGAGACAGCGTGGACTCCATCTCCACCTGTTCAAAGAAGATGTACTTGATGGCCAGCAGCAGCGCCAGAGCCAGACAGATGACCTGCTCCACATCCAGGGTCAACATCCTGTGGGGGTGCAAAACACGCAAACGGATAATCATTAATGATGTCATCCGTTTGTTTCGGCTCCGGGTTTTCGTCGTGATGGGAGGAGCATTTTAAAAGGTTCTCACACGTCATACTGTCTCACTCATAGAGGATAGAGGAAGGAGGAAGTCTCTAAAACATCACTTCCTGTCATGAAATACTTAATATTAGCAACTGTTAGGTAAGGTTTACCATTACCCAACGTCATGACATCATCATGACATCATGACATTACCATGACATCATGATGACATCATCATGACATCATCATGACATCATGATGACTACATCATGACATCATCGATCTCCTCTGGTTCTTCCTTTTATTCCTGTTGTCTGCACCGCTGAGAAAAACTATAATTTTCAAGATAAAATAAACTCAGAAATAAAAGTTATTTAAAATTCTGCAAATGTCAATATTTCGCTCGAGAGCCCAGCGATGAAAGTAAAGTTTGAGTTATGAACCAGAAACCTTCATCAAGATGAAACTTCAGTCAACTGGTAACCATGGAAACGGAGATATGGATGGATGGATGGATGGATGGAGTGATGAACAGACCTGGTGAGGTAGAAGCTCCAGAGGGGTGTCTCGGGTTCTATCCTGCGTGGGGACATGTGGTCCAGGTCCATTCCGACCCCAGGCATTCCTGCTGCGGTGTTGATTGACAGGGGCTCAGCGATCCAACGGCTGTGGGCGTGAACCATCACCAGACCCAGAGACTGCAGATGCAGCAGAGAGGCGGAGTCAGGGAAGCTGAGTGACATGAAGTATAAAAGAAAGGAGGCGGGGCTTCACCATGATCATCTTGACCCTCTGGGTCACAGGGTTGGGTTTGTTGTCCTCTTCCTCCTCCATCACTCTGGAGAATTGGCTCAGCTGCCAGATAGGATGACCCTCCCGACTCTCACGGGACAACTAGAGCAGAAACACAGGAGGGTGAGGGTTCTAATCCCATGATTCAACACCAGAACCTGGAGATTTACTGAAGTCTGTGATGTCACTAAATAAAGTGAAGGAGCGTCTGGAGGAGTTGCTTCATCTACACCTATACCCGATAACTTGAACTTAAATATCCTCATCCTTCAGATAAATGTCCACACATCTGCTCCTGGCTGTCTGTCTGGAACCTATGTGGACACGGCGCGAGGAGCTGCTCCTTACCTCAAGCACCAGGGAGACACAGGCGGGGAAGAAGGTCATGAAGACAAAGTAGTTGGCCAGGACAGACATGCACCCGAAGCAGCACATGATCTCCAGCTGTCGAACACCTGGGGAACACAGGAGAGGTCTTCAGAGATGGAACCACCACCATGGTACCAAATCTGATGACCACCGCGTTCCTCTGCTCCTCCTTCAGGAGGAACTTACCTGACATGGTTCCTACTCCGATCACCAAACACTCCACAAGAGCATCCAGGGTGAAGGTGGGTCCCAGCACCGCCATCCCACGAGCAATGTTGTCCCTCACCTCATCCTGGAGAAGATGGAGAAGAACATCAGAGCTGCAGCTGAATATCAAGTTTGAATTTGCAGGACCATGAGTGGGCATGTCCTCCTACCTGAGAACTGGAGCTCAGGGCGAACTTGGCGAGAGCACAGGCTTTGGAGAGGTCGATGAGGAGCAGGAAGAATGGAAGCGCCTCGCTGGAGATCAGAGGAGAACATCACATACAGGTTCTCACTGGGGTCAGAGGTGAACATCATCTACAGGTTCTCCCTGGGGTCAGAGGTGAACAATCATCTACAGGTTCTCACTGAGGTCAGAGGTGAACAATCATCTACAGGTTCTCACTGAGGTCAGAGGTGAACATCACATACAGGTTCTCACTGGGGTCAGAGGAGAACATCACATACAGGTTCTCACTGGGGTCAGAGGTGAACAATCATCTACAGGTTCTCACTGGGGTCAGAGGAGAAGATCATCTACAGGTTCTCACTGAGGTCAGAGGAAAAGATCATCTACAGGTTCTCACTGAGGTCAGAGGTGAACATCATCTACAGGTTCTCCCTGGGGTCAGAGGTGAACAATCATCTACAGGTTCTCACTGAGGTCAGAGGTGAACAATCATCTACAGGTTC